>CM057812.1:21954933-22058350 GCA_030067965.1 Latrodectus elegans
TAGGAGCCTTCGAAGATAGATAGTCGGTATTCTTATTAAAGTTGCATTCACTTTCGAGAATAAAACCGAGATATTTAGGATGTTTTTCATAAGTAAGAGGCTTGGAATCAAAAAATAACATTAGTTTTTAATAATATAGGTGTTTATCAGTGGTGAAAAAGTCACTATTGATTTGGTGGAATTGAAAGTTAATTTGTGTTTTGGTGCAAACTCACACATTGCAGCCACAGCAGTTTTAAGTTCCGTTTCGATGCTGTTTACATTAGAGTCAGGCTCCCAGAGTACAATGTCATCAGCGAAGATTGCAATGTCAACAAGTGTCGATTTTTTTTCTCAGTTCCTTCCAAAAATACGAAGAAGAGAGTAGGACTCAAGACTGATCCCTGAAGAATGCCCTGTCTTGGTCTTAAAGGACCTGAAAAAGATTTTGTTGAATTTGACTCTGATAAATCTATTGTGCAGGAAGTCGGCCATCCAAACCAAAGCAGATCCCCTGATATTGAAGGATTCGTGTCATTTAGTGATAAAAAAGCTTGTCTTTCCACACTGTATCAAAGGCCATGGATAAGTCAAGCAGGGCCGCTACGGTATGCGTAGTTGGTTTATAGTTTGGGCATCTCTGATGTTTTGACAGAAAAAAATAGACTTGGTCCATGGTACTCTGCCATTTTCTAAACCCGTATTATTCTGGTAATGTTCAATGGTTGATATCCGAAAACTAAAAGAAGTTTGGTGTGAAGCATTTTTTACATTAATTTACAAGTTGTAGTGGTAAGAGCAATAAATCTATAACTTTCTGGGATGTCTGATTCTTTTCCTGAATTTCTGAAGATGATAACAGTCGCTATTTTCCTGTGAATAGGTAATTTTCCGCATGACCAGGTAAGTTTGTCAAATTCCAGTAATCTTTGTTTGCCAATGAGGCATCGGTTTTCCAACATTTGGCCGTGTATTCCATCTGGGCCAGAGGACTTAATAAGATTCAAGAATTGCATGGCTGAGAGTAGTTTTCAAAAGGAGGACATCAGTGAGAGTTGAGACTTACTAATATCTGTACTGCGACAACCTTTGATTATATCGTTTGCTTTTTCGTAAGCATATCTATCTTCAAGGGAGAAACTTAATCTGCTGGCCTTCTGATAAAATGAGCCCAGTACATTGGCTGTGTATCAATTAACATTTGTGCAAGCATGCCCAGGAGAATAAAAACTGTAATTAGTTCATTTGGAGTTAATTACAGTATACCAAAACTATTGAATATGGATAATTGTGTGTGTGTTCATCTCTTTTATCATAGGTGCACAATTAATTCCTAGTAGACAGAATAATAGATAAATTATGTAAGCATGGGATAAATTACAAATATCTTAAAAAAATTGAAAATCGGCTTCATTTTCTGCATGATTTTTTTAAAAATAAAGATGGATAAAATTATAACACCCAACTACTACCAGAATTTAATGCACTATTAAAAATAAAATATTTGAAATAACAAGAATAGAATTGAAAACTAAATGATAGCTTACTATGAATGTTTTAGTAATAAATGTAATAAAGGTATGTTTAATTCTCTCATTGCAGAATCTACGTACAGAGGAAATCTATGCTAAACATAAGGAAATAAGCAAAATAATATCATAAGCAAAATCAAACCAAATAACTTCTACGGAATTAATGAATAATTAAAGAATTCTTGTAGGAAAAACGTGCCAAATTTTTAAGTTATTATACTCTGGATAGAAAGAGTACTGATAAGTAAATAAAGTATGAGAATTATAAACAGCAAATTTTGTTGCAATAATTTCGTCATGCACTCTCTCTCTAACTGATTTAAATAGTCATTTATATACTACTGGCCATTAAAATTGCTACACCAAAAAGAAATGCAGATAACAAAATAATATTTATTGGACAAATATATTATACTAGAAATATAACAACTGATTAAATTTTCAAAAAATTTGGCTGGATAGTACCTGAGAAATCAGTATCCAGAACGACCAACTCTGGTAGTAATAACAGCAGTTATATGCCTGAGCATTGAGTCAAGCAGAGATTGGATGTACAGGTACAGATGCCCATGAAGCTTCAACACGATGCCACAGTTCATCAACCGTAGTGACTGGCGTTTGGTGACGAACCAGTCGCTCGGCAACCATTGACCAGATGTTTTCTCTTGGTGAAAGATCTTAAGAACTTGCTGGCCAGGGCAACAGCCGAACATGTTCTGTATCAAGGAAGGTCCGTATAATACCCGCAACATGCGGTCGGGCATTATCCTGCTGAAACGTAGGGTTTCTCAGGGTTAGAATAAAGGGTAGAGCCACGGTTCGTAACACACCAGAAATGTAAGGTGCACTATTTAAAGCACCGTCAAATGGTGACCAAGACATGTATCAAATGGTGCCCCATACTATCACGCCAGATGATGGACCAGTATGACGATGACGAATGCAAAATGCCAATGTGCGTTCACCATGATGCCGCCAAACACGGATGCGACCATCATGATGCTGTACACGGAACCTGGATTCATCTGAAAAGATGACGTCTAGCCATTCGTGCGCCCAGGTTCGTCGTTGATCACACCATTGAAGGCGCTCTTGTCTATGACGCAGCGCCAAGGAAAGCCGCAGCCATCGTCTCCGAGCTGAGAGTCCATGCTGCTGCAAACGTCGTCGAACTGTTCGTGCAGACACTTGTTGTCTTTCAAACGACCCCGTTTCTTGACTCACGGCTCGTGACGTGGTTGCACGATCCATTACAGCCATGTGGATAATGTGCCTGTCTTCTCGGCTGCTAGTGATATGTGGCCGTTGAGATCCCGCATGACGTTCCGTATTACCGTCCTGAACCCATCGATTCCATATTCTGCTAACAGTCATTGGATCTCGGCCGATGCGAGCAACAATACTGCGATAAAATAAACCGCAATCCCGGCACGATACAATTGGACATTTATCAAAGTCAGAAACGTGCTGGTACGCATTTCTCCTTCTTACACGAGGCATCTCAACAACTTTTCACCAGGCAACAACGTTCAAATGCAATTTGTGTATGAGGAACAGGCTGAACAATTTCTTCATTTAAACACAATGTAGGTGTCGTTACTGGCGCCTGCTTTGTCTGAATGCGCTGAAAAGCTAATCATTTGCATATCACAGCACCTTCTTCATTTCGTATAAATTTCACGTCTGTAGCATGTTGCTTTCTATGTGTAGCAATTTTAATGTCCAGTAGTGTATCAATACATTCCTGACACACAAATAACTGAAACATAAGTAAACCATATAAGGATTATATTTTGTAATAAAGAAATTTTTAATTATTTCCTTAAATTAATATATTTGTAATTTCTTGTCTTTAGTGTTAGTATGTATATTTTTCACCAATTTAATTGTTTACGTGAGAGAAAAAATAACATTGTGGGATAATAATATAACTTTTGAATTTTTAAGTTATTTAAGCACCTTATTCTGTTTAATCCATTAGAGGTATAATATATTTTAATGCCAGGAATTCTTTACATGTATATTTAATTGTATTATTTATCAATATCCTTGTTTTACTAACATTTGCAATTAAATTAAATTTTAAAAAAATTAATATTTGATAGATGCATATCCCTGGTTTCAACTGTCGAGGAGGTTACTAGTAAAAGTGTCTTCAATATTAGGATTTACTACGGATGAAATAAAATTAAGTCTTTAGTATATTTTTGTAGCAGATATATATTGATGTCAGTAATTATTTACAATCTTTTCAATAGTCACAAAGGAAGCATAATTAATTGAGTTAGAACTATGTAATATTAGGGATTATTTAACAACTAATATACTGATTTCATAAAAAATAATAAATTGACTCTTTTCAGATTACAATGTTAATAATAATTGATGATATGATAATCCTATGGTACACTTTAATGTAATTTTTATTTCAGTATTTAATTGTTCAAGATTTTAGGATTGCATTTGTAAAAATATTCCTGATTTATTCAAGATTATTATTCAAGATTTCAGGATTACATTTATAAAATATTAGGGAATCAATTTACATTTTATTAGATTTCCTTAATCACACAAACAATTTTTAGTTTTAAAAGTCCTCATGTTGTTTCATAATTATAAGGAAATTCCTTGAAGTTCAAATTTATAATAAATATTAATTACAAATAATTTAAAAAATCACATACTTCTGTAGAATAAGTTATTATTTTTTCACTTAAAATTCTAATTCAAAAAAGCATTTTTTCTCAATATCCAAATTATTTCTTTTACAAGTAAATAAAGTTAAAAGTGTTGTATTTTCCAACTTTATAGAAGTGATGTCTGAAAGATTCTATGCAAAAGGGATCTGACTAATTAGATCGATGAAGTCCCTGTGCCATTAAAGACCACTAATTAGTGAAGATCGAAAAGCGTAAGATCCGTTTCAGCATAAAAAAAAAGAAAACAGCGGAGAGAGGAAGGCAGTCGCAGCTAATGATAGCGAAAATGTAAATGTCTGGAAATAAGAAGGCCGGACAAAAAACATGTCCTCGAATAATTATCTTGAAATTGTTTCCAGTCTCTGATTAAAAGCCAGGCGTGGTGAGTTGTGGTAGGAAAGTGTGAAGAAAAGATTTCCATTCGCAGTTAATTTGCTATCATGATTTGTGGAGTGTTTAAAGAAACGTTTTCGTAAAAAAGACTGAATTTAGAAACTAAAGTAATCAAGCGTATTGAAAGAACATTTAAATAGAATACAATTTACTACAAATGCGAAAAAATTATTTTCTTTTCATACATTTCGTAGATTGGTGAATATTATGAAGCAACTGTGTAAAAATATTTTGAAAAAATTTAATCATAATTTTGTCTGTGAAGTGTCTAATTAATGTGTATATGTATGGTAAACAATATTTTTTACAATTAATTAGTAACACAATACACATGAAATTGTAATCATGTGAACTTATATGTACATCAAATTTACATATTTTTTCAGTTTTATTACAATTTATTATAAGCTCCAATAGAGAGCATAAAGTTGAATTTTAATTACGGATAATCTCGTATAAATTATATGGAAGGTTTCGCTTTGTAATATATCATCATCTTTATTAATACCTCTTTAATCAAAATTTCAAGTAAAATGATAATTATTTTTTGTGTGTGATGCAATTACATCATTTACATATTTTACATTATTTTGTGACCACACACACACAAACACAAGAATACTAAATAAATCATGCTATTTTTTGAAATACATATCAAGTATGATCTTTTTCATAAATAATTATTTGCAAACGTAGAATAAGAACGTTTTATATTTCAATTGTTGAATAAAAAATAGAGAATGATTTACTCTAATTTTATGCTCATGTTTGCCATAGAATACAAATATGAAAATTAAATATCCATAATTAAAAATAATCAAAAATCTTATTTCATAAGGCCTTTAAAATGTACATAAGAATATTATAAATTGTAAGTATAAAAAATTTTAAAGTGTACTTTTTGATGACATTTAATTATCTTAGATTTAGATTGTAAAATCTATTCATATATAAGTGTTATAAGTATTAAACTCGTTTTTTTGGATGTAAAATATTCTTTATAGATGAGTTATATAGATAACAATTTTTTCCTGTTATACATCGTTATTTTAAGTATTACCAGATCATTTCAATACTTAATATTTAAAAGCATATAAATTAATATTTAATTAGCATTACCCAATAAATTCATCTTTAAAACTAAAGAAACTATATACAAAAATAGTTTACTCTAACCAATCACTGATTAGTTTTGCAAATTTTATCTTAATATAATTACAATAATATTTTAAAAACATACATTCTCCACTAATCAATTTTCCTACATATATCCAATTTATTTCCTTACTTTAAAAGAGACAAACTTCAGACTTGAAAAACTTTTTATACTTTTGTGATAGTTAAATACAATTAACTATAATAAATAAATAAATAAAAAATATATATATTATTTATTTTCTTATTTATAAAGTTAGTAATCTTACTTGAATATATTTTTTGAAGCTCATTTATGTGACATTAAAATTTTACGAAAAAAGTTGCCAAATATAAGGGTATCATTGATTAAATGTAAAGAATAATTAATTATTGCAGAGTGTATAACAACATGTATTTTGGTAAATATTGCATTTCCAGTCTGTAATAATGTCTAAAAATAATGGAATTAATTTAATTAAATTGAAAGATAAGAAAATAATTTTTTTAGAAATCTAATAGAACAAAATTTTATATTTTTGATAAATTTTTTTAGCTTTTATTACATATCATACTCAATATTTGTTAAAAAGCTTGGATAATTGTAAAAGACTTTTGAAATCATTATCAAAATAAACACAATATTTAGGCTCATTTGAAACTGCTTGCAACAAAGTAAAGAAAATAACTTTTTTAAAAACATGAGTGAAAAATATTTAATTTATAATAATCAGTTCATTTAATGTATACTATATATAGATAGTAAACATATATAATAACGGTTTTGTATTGTTAAAGAGACATTATTATGATTGTAAAGATAACGATTATAAATATTTAGTCGTTTTTGTACTTACTAATAAAATTATTTCAGTTATTGATGTCCTAATTACTTCAATATGATTCTAAATAACTTCAAAATTCAAAACGATTTATTATCCCTCTAAAAATTATTCTGTATTTTAGTTATTTTCTAAATTTATTATATTAATAAAACGAAAGTATTTAAATTATTTAAATATTTATTAATAATAATTTAATGTTAAAAGAATAACTAATTCTTTGAGATAAAGGAATATCTTTGTATACATGTTGGAAGTGTTTTATGAAACAAAATCACATTAAATTATTTAGAAGTAAAGTATTCAATCATTAAATTTGAGTAAGAATTATCTTATTTCAGTTTTAAGCTTTAACCTAAATCTCATACAAACTTGCCTGTAGATTGGAGATAGTTAAAATAATCTGAAAATTAAATTTAAACACATATATAAATAAGTTGCCTTTAAATAGCTCAATTAAAATTTAAAAAAATATGAACTATACATATATCTTAATATCTACTTATATTTTAATGTAAAATATACAAACTTGCTTTTAAATTAATAAAAACATCTAACACTTTCAAGAAACTAAGCATATTAAATAGTATATAATTGTGATTAAAACATAAAATAATTTAGAAAACTCATTATGTAACAAAATTTGATTAATTTTATGTCAAGTCAATTACCTATTCCACTAATTTATTTTGATTTGAAAATATGTACAAAATTAAATATTCTTCAAAGCTTTATTGTTCAGAGAGTTATTTCAGAGAACAATATTTAACAGTTAGTGCTTGAATAAAAAAATTAATCTTTACGATGATTGCCAAAAAAATTACTATAGCTCATATTCCTTATTTTAAATAATAAAGAAATACTACTCCAGAAATCTAACAACACCTTCCTTTTACTCAACAACATTATTAAGGATCCAAAAAAATAATTCAAGCATGCTAACTTCAAAGAAATATATTTTTAATGAGAAGGCATTACATTTACAGAAATACTTCCTTTTAAATAAAAATATCATAATGATTACTGATTAGAATTATTTATTTTTCTCTTTATTAACATTTTTTGTTGCAACTTTTTTTTTAAAAAAAAGAAAAACAAATCAGTGGGTTTAATATTCATATATATATTTTTTAATTTTCATGCATGTTTTAGCTAAAAGCTAAACAAGCTTAATATAGCGGTATATTGCTTTTAATGGCAATGTCATGAAATATATTGTGAAAAAAATTAATTGCAGAAAAATTTTTATCCGATTATATGTATACTCTAATGACATATAAAGGCTTTCATAAATAACTCATTTTAATAAAATGAGTTTTATCCATTCATTTAATGTTCTTTATTTTTTCTTTGATTTTGCATTTTTAATGCTAAATTTGCTTTTCCCTACTTTGATGTAACGATTACTCAATGTAGTTGAACGGATTTTATTTTTAGTGATTTAATGCATAGAATTAGTTTAATTTATTTATTGATGGTAATTATTATTTTACCATTATTTTTACACATATTATGTGTAAGCAATCATGAATAAAGTTTATAATGATATTATCATAAAACACTAATATGAATTTATTGATTATTTATCGTTTATAAATTGTATCATTATAGTAAAATTCAGTTAAATAATATACATGTTTTTATCCAAGAAAAATAAATTTTATTTGCTTGTTAGCTGGGTATTGAAAATTATTTTAATTATACTTTTTTTATTAACTTTTTTTAAAAAAATTCAATTTGGTTCATAAAATAAAATTTCAAAATTAAATATTGTGATTGCTCAGAAAACCTCTAGTTGTCTTTAAATTCAGGTTTATTTTATTAAATTTCCTCGTTGAAAATAATAATAAGTTCTTTAATATATTTAAGAATAAAACCAAATGGTATAGATAAATATGCTTTTTAAAAAGGTGTTTTAAATGTTCATAAGTTGTATTCATATCTAATTTCAAAAAGTTAAAGAATATACCAAGGAAACACAGCTGTTTTAAAATAATAATACTGCATTTTGTCATGTATATTTTCAAAATAATGAGGAATTTAGAAACAGGAGATTATAAACACCTCTACATTAACCTTTTTTATTAGCTTTTCTAATTTCTACCTAAGGTCAAATGATAAGTTAAAAAGTTGAGAACAAATAAAAATTGTAGGTTTCAAGCGTATTAACTATTTATTTAATGTAGTAAAACTTCATAATAAAATTAATTGTATGAAATACAGCTTAAAACACAAAGAAATTTGGCACAAATGCAGTATAAAATATTCCCTTCATTAAAGAGTTGCTTAAATGAGAGTTATGAAAATTAGTTTTCATAGAATTACTTACTATTCTTACTTTGTATCTTCGAGATCATCACACGTAATAAAAAGGAAATTCCTGAAATAATTATTTCATTTAATCCAACAATTTAAAATATTTCACATTTTCAATATTTGTAAGCAATATTTTCAAACCTTCGACAAAATATTTACGCACTGACATTTAATTTCAAAATAAAAATTTAAAAAGGTGGTTTTGTGTAAAAATGGGAATATGAAAATGAAATTTTGCTTTTAAATATTTAAGTAGCTACTATAATGAAACTCAAATTGAAATTAAAGAAAAATTAGATGATATGTAAAATTCTTATCGATTTAGAGTAATAAAATCAAGTGTAAATATGGAATTATCAGTTTCTGTTCAAATTTAAAATTAATTCTTAGATGAAAGATTTGAAATTATTTCTGCATGACTAATATTCAGAAGGTAATGCATTTAATAATATATTATTTTAAAGGAAATATACTGAAAGAAATATTTATAACATAACTAATCATGATAAAAGATAGTGCCTTTTGTTACTATAAATCAAAAACAAATTCCTATAGAAAAACTAAAATTTTAAAACCATTATGAATCGAAATTTTTGTCAAATTGTTTTATGTAGGCTTATCTTTTGCTCAGTAAAATTGCAGATTGAACAATTAAACTGATTTTGCTTGATAACAATTTATATATTTTTATCACACATAGTTGCTTAAAGCAATGCCTTATAATTTTTACCTGAAAACTTTTGAACTGAGACCAGTTGTATAATATTTTAACAAGATTATAATCACTAATCCATTTTCGAGATAGATAAATCGTAAATATGAAATGTTGCCCTAATTAAAGATTCCTCCGTAACTACAAATTTCAAATATTTCCCAGACATTATGGTAATACATATATCCTGGATACATATATCTTATGTTTCACACACAAAATTCTTTCCAAATGAGAGTATAGAGATTAGTAATTTCAAAATATGCAGAAGTGAACGTCTTCTAACAATTTTTCCACCTATTCCTTCCATGAACTTGCTTTGACTTTAATTACTTGTAGAAGGAAACCAATTAAAGTAGGAAACTTTCATCTGAGAAGAATTACAAACTTTCATTTAATAAGAATTACAAACTTAACAGCGGGAATTTGCGCATTATTGCTTGTAAAGTTTTCAAACAAAGATTGGAAAGAATTTCCTTCCTGGCGCAAGATTGTTAATTAATAAATCAAATGATATTGGGAATGCACCATGACAACAGAAAGAATACAAATGAACAATTTCAACTACTTTAGTAAGTGATAATTAAATGCATCTTATATTAAATTAATAAGGATTAGTTTTGAAATAATTTCATCAAGTATTTATATTCACGTATTTAACATATCACTATCTCCATAAATATTTTAACGTCTTCAAATTTTGGACAAAATTCATCTTTAGCTAAATGACAACTTCACATAAAAACACTTAAAAATAGAATAAAACCATAAGAGTTTTAAAATTTAATTCATTTATGTATTTTAGCTTCCTTTACTTCTAAAATTTAGTACATTATTTTCAATGCTATTTTAGATTGTTAAAAATAAATATTAGCAAATTTTTGAGCAAATATTAGAAATAAAATCTTTTTTTAGGAAATACTATACACTTATGTAAGATAAAATCATTAATTAATTTTGCTTTGAATTGTGTTCAATGATATGTTACGATATTCACAGATTCAATGTGCATTAGTATCTTCCTAAGCATACAATCTAATATACATCACACGAAAGGACATTTCTTCAATAAAAAGTTGGTAATAGTAAATGGAATGACCTACAGTTAGACAAAAATTTTAATTTCAACCACCGTCCTATAAAATTAATCTTTGTAATAATTTGATTAAATTTTCATCATATTATGAACGTAAACAAACTGTTAATTGATTAAGCACTTAAATAATGTAACTTTGCTTTTCCAAAATATATTTCAGAAAAACAATCTAAATAAAATAGAAATCGAGAGCTACTGCCTACATTTACTTGATAGATTTAATAATTCAGACATTCAATATACATTACTAAACATATGTGCTTTTGCAGTTTCGATAACAACAAATAATATTTTTCAGTTTAGGGAATAACGTTACCAACAAATCATCAGGTTACTGATAAAATAATTTAGGATATATAAAATGAAGCATTAATAAACCATACTTTTTACAGAAAAACTTCAAAATCATCAAGCGTATTTCATGCTTCTAAAGGGACACTTTATTTAATTTTAAAAACAAAATTGAATAAATAAATAAATATGATATTAGAAACAACTTATATAAAATATTTTCATCTCTCTCTCTCTAGAAGAAAATTAAGTTAAAAAAATTTGGACATTAAAAGGAATATTTTATGACATTTAATGAAGCTGATGCATTTATCGAAATATTCTAAAGTATAACAATGTAGATGTCATTCATATTTCCTTTAATAATTCAATCAATTTTACTTATCAAATAATAATAAAGAAATTCTTTAGCAAGCGATATATGTCCAGAAACTATTGATTTAATGTAGGAAAATACTTTAAAATTTGAGAAATTAACACATTGATCATCAATATATATGTATATATAAATATATATATATATATATATATATATATATATATATATATATATATATATATATATATATATATATATATATATACATATATATATATGATAGGGAGGAGTCTTGGCTGGAATGGAATCCAGTTCAGGCATGGATGTACTTTCTCTCTCTATGTATCCTGCCTATATATATATATATATATATATATATATATATATATATATATATATATATATATATATATATATATATATATATATATATATCTATAAAGTCAGTGAGTTGATACCAAAATAGACAACAGTTAAACGAAGAAATATTTCTTTTATGTAATATTATAATGTATTTGGTAAAATGCACAAACTGAAATCACATATGAATCCATATAATACTTTATTATGGATATATATAATAATTAAATTTATGACTTTTATCATTTTGAAGACTAAAGTAAAAATAAAAGCTTTTTCTTTGTCTTTACATAAGGTTCAATTAAGAGAAACGTTTCCTCATATTTTATATTTTATGTTTCTTACAATAATATGATAGAAGTTACAAAAAATTTCTAAAAAGAATATTTGACAAGTCGAGGATAAGAATTATAACGAATGCTGCAATAACATTAGTTAATAACTATAATATAACTAGTAATAAATAATAATACCACATTTATAATAGTTGGAAGAAAAAAAATTCTATTTTCCATTTTTGGAATTTAAAATAAAATATATTTTTAAATATTCAATATGTTTCCCTTATTATCATTTCATTTGTTTGGAATTTGAAACATCATACTGATGCTTTTAAATTACATATTAAATTATGTAACTAATATAATCTTTATCAGTTACAGTATTTTATTAATCATGCAGCTTTTCTGAAAATAATAATAAAGATTTGCACTACATAAGAGTAAAAATTATGTTTCTTATGCAGTTTATAGAAAATTTGTATAAGGTATTCTAATATTTTTAATACTAAATATGAAAAAAAAATTATAAAATATGTATTAAATGTACACATTTTTAACGTTTAATAGTAAGAGAGACGCTGTTTTAACTATTTATTGAAAATGCATTCATTCATATATATATATATATATACATATATATATATATACATATATATATATATATATATATATATTTGTAAGATGTATCTACCCTGAAATTTGCATAATTTTGTAATTTTGTAGCCACTTCTTTTTGGTGTTGCATTTTTCAATGTCAGGCATTATATGTGTCTATAACTTTTAATGTGTTGCAAGAAGTTGCAAAATCGATATTAAAATATAATACCTTAAGAAATATATCTAATAATATTGGTATACAATAAATACCGATATAATGAATATCCTTATTATTTGGTTTATCTAAATCAGTTTCAAGTTTATTATGTATTCTAGGAATCGTTTTGAAGAGCTTTTGATACAAATGAATAAATGATGCATAATGAAGATGTTAATGCTGGATAGAAAAATAGATTGTTTACCAAGTCATATTCAGAAGTTTTATTATTTGAAATTCGAATGAATTGATTGGTAATTGGATAATAAATTTTTAGTCACTCTACTTTTTACTTCATAAACTACTGTATTTTTTGAGTAGTAAAAATGATATGTTAACGGTAAATGCATATTTAAAATAAATTTGAAAACATTAAAATTTTTAAGAAACATGTGTTTGCCATAACATTACTTAAAAAGCAATTTCTGGTATAGGTATTTTTCTTAGGTATACTTAATTTTTATCTTTTTTATAGGTATTTTTAATTATATGCATAATAATTTACTTTTGTAAATGCTTAATTATTAAATAAAATGAATATTTTAAAGGTTGAATTATTTCCTGTATTTGTAATTTTATTAAAAATTATTAAGACCTATTTGTAAGATAATTTTATTTTTTTTCATTTTGTACGTATTTTTGTGAAATTTAATAAATAATATGTATTCATTCAAAAACAATAATAATTTATTTTAATATTTTGTAATATGTTATTATAATAAAGAAAAGTATAAAATTAAATGCGAACATTTTCACTCTACATTGTTTCAAATCTCCTCTAGCTCGATCTGTAATATTTCTCATAATACTTAGCCTAAACTTCTTTCTTTACAGCTTCCAAAAATACTTTGTTCCTACTATTAAATGTGTTGAAATCAATTTGAGCTTTACGTAGACGGAATTTAATATCCTTTTCAATACTTTTCAGCAAACACTTCTATTAAACACTCCTATTATTCCCATTATTTGCTGAAGTATAAGTGCCCAGGCAGCGCGTTTTCAAAATGTCCATGTAATATTCAAGAAATAGCAACCATCATAATCTCATCTACTTGGCGCAATGGTTATGAACAGAAATGGTTAGAAACTGAAAGCTAATTCCATTTCCTGGCCATTGCAAGGGTTTTGACATTGTTTAAAATATTGCAATTTTAAATGTAACCATGCACTGACATTGTGTAGAATGGAAATGAAATAGCAGGAAAGAGCTAAAAGTAATTTTGCCATTCTGTTAAATTTTATTTAACTCTTTAAGCGCGATGCAACGTTAGAAATATACATGAATAAAATTTAAATGAAAAAGTAATATCTCTTAAAATATTCCTATTATTTATGCTTAACATATTGACTAAATTTATAGGCATTATTAAATATATATTCACACATTTATATCCACTAACTTAATAAAATAAATGATTTATTAAAAAATTATAAAAGTTATTATTTTTTTAAAAAAAGAAAACACTAAAACTTATCTAATAAATGATTTTACTTATATACACATATAATTTTTAATTCTGATTTAATTATTAATTAACAATATGTCACTCTTTATATTTAATCTTTTTTATTACCATTTGTTTATGTAATATATTTATAATTGTAATTATCATATTATTAATATGAACATGCATGACTTGCTTTCAGAGTGTTCAGAATTATATAACAGTATGGGAAGTTTTCTTTTAAATCAATGTATTTTGTGAATATTTTAGCCCATACACGTGTAAGTAGGAGGATATTCTTTCACAACATAATTTGTTTATGGTAATTTAATCATATTTATTTGTCATGTAATATAATTTAATCATATAAAAGTGATGACATTCTTTTTTTCACATTTTCTTAGTAATGGTTATAAACTTAGTTTAGATAAAGTAACCAAATAAAATGTGCAAAATATATGAAATGAAATCAGTTGACTTCAGAAAAAAATTCTGGTGGAAATGTATTTTAATAGAATCCTATATTGGTGCATCTCATTTACTTTGAAATGCCAATGAGAAATCTTGCGGTGGCCATGCCCTACACCACCAAAACTCTTGACCTGGTGTGCCAACCTGGCAGCACAAAATACTAACTTTATTCACTTACGTAAATTGCTTAAGACTTGCTTGGACACTGTTACTGCATAATAACAAACTGATTTTATAATCTTGTATATTGTACATGTATTCCGGTAGCACTCCCTTCAACTTCTAATGCTAATTAAAAGTTGTTCAATTTGATGGAGTAATATTCTTTTCACCAAATTCATATGTTCTGACTTTCTGTATTTAAATCACTGCACTTCCAAGCAAAAAATAAAGCGTACTATAACGCATCGAATTATAAACAGCGAGCAGCCTTTATGTGCAAAGCCACGCTGATTACATCCCACAAAATTGGTAATAGCCAAGAGAGAGTTTGAATGTATGATATAGCTAGGCATATGTAGATCAAGTATGTAAAATTGGTCACCCCCCTTGCATTTAATACCCAAGTCATCTGGTACTGACTTTCGACCGACTGGTAACTACAAAGCCCTTAAATGAATTATTATTCCTGATTGGTATCCACTCTCCCATATTCAAGATTTTTCGAATCAGTTACATAATAATCTGTTCAAAATTAAACTTGGTAAAATCTTACCATCAAATTCCTATCCACCCAGGTGACGTCCATAAAATTGCAATCACTACACTTATGGGATTATTTGAATTTTTATTTACTCTTTTCTGTTTGGCCAATGTAGCTCGAGCTTTCCAAAGGTCAATTAGGAAAGTATTATGTAGATTTGACTTTGTATTCGCATACCTCGATGATATATTAATATCAAGCAATTCCAAATCGGAACAGAAACTACACCTGGAAATGGTACTCAAGCGCCTGACACAGATTACGACTTTCGTATAAATTTAGATAAATGTGTTTTTGCAGTTCCCGAACTTCCTTTTCTAGGATATTTTGTAGGCAAAAATGGTGTCAAAACTCTATCTGACAAAGTGAAGCATGTACTAGTTTGCCCATTACCTCAAACAATGAAACAACTTCAATGATTTTTATGTTTACTAAATTACTATAGGCGTAATATCTAACATATTGCTCATATGCAGACCCTTTTAAAAGAAAATTCCTTAAAGTTAATAAAAAGTGAAATGACACATCAATATGGAGTACTGAACAAATTGCGGCATTTAAACTGCTCAAGCAACAACTGGCGAACGCCGCTATGTTGGCTTATAACGATCCTAAGGTGCAATTAATGCTTTCCTGTGATGCTAGTGATATGGCGATAGGAGCAACATTAAATGAGAACAAAAATATTGATACAACGAATTATGAACCACTAGCATTCTTTTGAGCTAGTCTTACTCCGGCTCCGCAGAAATGCTCAACTTTTAATAGAGAGCTTTACGCAATATAAGCAGCGGTAAAAAACTCCAAACATATATTAGAGGTCAACATTTTGTTATCTATACAGATCATATACTTTTAACTTTTGCGTTCAAACAAAAGCTGGATAAGTGCACTCTTAATCAGTGGAGGTACTTAGACTTAATCGGACAATTATGTACAGATTTTCGGTTTTTTTAAAGGTTTCGATAATACGCAAGCTGACATATCATCAAGGATTTAATCTCTGTAATTCCCAACTACATTGAATTGCGCCCATGTAACCCAAGCTCGAAGCAATGGTTGTGAATTGAAAGAGACCTTCTTCAATCAAACACATGATTAAAATTCCAAAACATGATTTTGCCTGAAACTGAAGTGTAACTTTTGTGTGATACTTCAGATAAAAAATATCCGCCCGTATCTTTCATGGGAATTACGAATAAATGCATTCTAAACTTTGCATAGCTTAGCTCATCAGGGGTTAAAGCGTCAGTAAAACTCTTCAAATCACGTTTTGTGTGGCTGAACATACGGAAAAACTTTAGAAATTGGGCATGTGCATCATCCTATGTCAAGAAACAAAGATTCATCGGCATACTATCAGCCCAACAAACACAATACAGGTACAGGATTAAAGCTTGGATCATATACACATAGGTCTCATCAGGTCACTTCCACCTTCCAAAGGATTCACATATTGCTTAACAATGGTTGACAGATATACCCATTGGGTGAAAGCCTTTCCTATTTCTAATATAATCGCTGGGGGTGTTGCTGAAATCTTCTACTCTAATTGAGTAGCGCGTTTTCGTTTACCCAGTGTAGAAACTAGTGATCAGGGCAGGCAGTTTGAATCTTACTTGTTTAGAGCTCTCACATAGCTTATAGTTATTAAGGGTGTCCACTGCTTACCACTCCAAGTCTAAAGGATTTGTGGAAAACTGGCATACATCTTTGAAATCTGTTCTTAAGCCTCAGCTATCTGACCCTTGACTCACCAATCATTAGACTAAATTCCTACCAACTGCACTACTGGGTTTCCGGTCTGTATTTCGTTTAACAATCAAAGCCTCGACCTTAGAGCTGGTTTAAGGCAGTCCTTTGAGTTTGCCGGGTGAATTTTTGTGCCTAGGAAGACGAATGTTAACTCTGCATATATTGCCAACCACCTGAGAGATATAATAATAAGTGAATTTTCACCACCGAAAACCACAAACTATGGTATTAAGGACAAAATACTCATTCCATAGGATCTGAAAAATGCAATGACATCTTCATATGGCATACAAACTCCTCTACAACCAACTTGCGATGGGCCGTTCTCGCTCCTTGACAGAACGGAGAAAGTGTTTAAGATACAAAAGAAGAAGAAAGAGGTTTTCGTCTCAGTGGACTGGGTGAAGCCAACCAACATCCTGTGCGAACATGAACAAGTGGACCTCTCCATTAACCAACGGACTCCTTCACAATTATGTATATATATATATATATATATTATATATATATTGTTCAATTTTATGTATATATATGTATATATATATATATATATATATATATATATATATATATATATATATATATATATATATATATATAAGCAATGAGAACAACACAAAATATTTATCTCCTAAGACAACCTGGCGGCATGAAAAACTAACGTTATGCGCTTAAGTAGATTACCTAACTTTCTTGGAAACTGTGATTGCACTGTAATTAACTGATTATATATCTTCAAAACATGTACAGGTATTCTGGTAGCACACACTTCAAACTCATAATGCTAATTACAGTTTGTTCAATTTTATGGGGTAATATTCTTTTAACCATATCATCGGAACTCATTCTCACTTTGAAATTCCGAATCTAAAAACGATTGATGTTTAGCTTATCCCGACTGATGAAAGTCTTTTTTACCAACCAATGGATCATGACATTAATAACAGTTTAAATAGTTAGTATCGTAATACGTATTTGTTCTGAGTAATTATGGGATTGGTGCCGGCGTGGGCTTATAAAATTGACAATCTTGGAGTAATTCATTTGTGAATGCTTAAAATAATGCTGAAAAAAGGACAACATTAAGAGCACTTCAACATGCAGGATTTATGAGAAACAATCGTAACTGAAAAAATTCAGGGCAGTTTACCTAATAATTTGAACGAAGAAAAGTTACATATGACTGAATTCCTACAAAGAACTCCTTTGTTGCCTGAAATTTCTGTAGAGGAATTTTTGAATATAGACTCACATGCAATATGTTCGTAAAAATATGGAATCATGTATTTAATGAATGAGAACCAAAGAGTTTTCAGGAATTGAACTAAAAATTGATGTAGTGCAAATACCTCTGCAAAACGAGCAACTGAGTGACTGATAGAACTAAGGTATTTTTAGAAGAAAAAAATAGCAAAATGCTTTTATATTTTGAAAAAGTCAAAAATACATTAAAAAATGTAAAATTTTCACAGGAAAAATAAATGATTTTCATCAATAAATTAAAAGTAAGTTGTTTTTATTTATGAAAATAATTTTGCAAACATTTCTTATAGTGCATTCCAAATGATTTTTAATACTTTCTTAATAAAGAAAAAATGTAGTTAAACAGTTGGAATGGATAGAAAAACCATTTTTCTAATTTTGGAAATATTTTACCGACTTCTACAAGTTTGTAAGAACAAGCATCTACTATATAACTTAAGAAGAAACAATTCTTTCTTACTCAGTTTCTTTATTATATGCTTTAAGAAGGTTTTCTCTCAGTATTCAACAATTAGCAAATCAGTGAAGTAAGGAAGGTAATAAAAAAACCAAGAAATTAATTAAAAGATCCTGAAAAAGCCATATATATATATGTAAATATGTATACATATATATATATGTATATATATCTGTATATATATATATATATATATATATATATATATATATATATATATATATATATATATATATATATATATATATATATATATATATATATATATATATATATATATATAATATATATATCTATATAAATATCTCTATATATATACATATATATATATATATATATATATATATATGTAAATATGTATACATATATATATATATATATATATATATATATATATATATAATTTATATATATATATATATATATCATTTGTATTGAAGCATTTTCAGAATGTAGAAATTTCATATTTACTTAATATGAATTTTTTCAATTCGAATGTAATTTTATTTATTTTTCTAATGTAAGAAAATGCATAATTTTTCAGACACAAACACAACAGAAGATTTTAAATTTAGTGTACTGATATAATGTCAATAAAATAAAGCAAATTACTTTACTGTTAAAACAGCTTCTTTTTTGTTATTTTAAACTTTAAAATAATGCCTAGACACATATATTACTTTATTCAATTTTGATCAATATATGTAAACGCGCATAATTATAAGTAAAACTGCAACATTGTTACAGACTGCAATGTACGTTTCAGCATTTAAAATGAATAAGAAATGAAATTAACTTTCCGTTTCACGGTGAAGTTTAAATATTTCACACCGTTTGGATGTGATTAAGGTATTTACAAACATTTTGGACATATTCAGGAATACCTAATACTTCAAATAATGAGAGCTCTTAAAAGCATGTTTTCTCAGGTAAATGCAGAAAAGTTGATTAAAATGTTTCCATCCAACACAGAAATTGATTTTAGCGTATGCATATTAATATGAACAAAGGTATTTCAATTGAATGTAGTTGAAAATACATAAATCACGTATCGTAGTAGGAGAATTTGTTATAAGGAAGGTTGTTTTGCGCAATAGTAATATAGAAATTTAGTATTTTATTTTAAATTTCAAATATTTTTAATCGGGTAATAGTTTATAAGTTCTTAGTTTGACGTCACTTAAATTATTTATTATTTAATTTTATTTGTTAAAATAAATTAACTTTTACTAAGCACTGGAGTTTGAATGTTATTTAAGAGTTGTCTTTACGCACAAGTAGATTTGATTCAGCACGTAAAAAGCATTTAAATTCATTTGGAAACTTAATTTAGCTTAAATTGTTTCTGTCTAAATTAATCTGTCTAAAATAATGTTCACTATTCGTTATGTTTTCAGTGATTTCATATACTATATTTATATTTTTCAAAACTAGTTTTTTTTTCTATGACGGCAAAAGTAAGTAGTTAAGAATGATATAAAATAAAATTTTAACCTCAGAGAATTGCAAAATATTGCATTGACATTAATGTTGTAGGCAACTTCTAACGCATTCCTTGATTTCTGTAAAAATAATAATTTATTACTTATATTCTATTTCTTTTAATATCACAAACAGAAGAAAATATACCAGAATGATAATATAGCGAAAGTTGCTTACATTGAATACAACTCGTGTGGTATATCATCGCCCAATCTAGCCATAGATGAAACCCGACAGAGCTCACGAAGTAAATGAAAATCGTTTCAATTTTATATTTCAGAATTATTAATCCTTGTTTTATTTAAATTGTTCTCATGTTCCACATAATTTTATTTCTAAGAAATTCCAAAGTTAGAATATTCTAGAATACCGATTGAAAATGTTTTGTAACTAGGCACTGGTGCCGTATAATCTATGATTCCGAATTCTGAATTTTTTTGCGATGAAGAAATGTTGCCAAGATGATGTATCGTGATGTACGCGATGACGTAAATACTAGGGTTACAAAAATAGAATTTTCTGCATAATTCTTATAGGTCTCCATATGTATGACGTAATAAAAGCAAGGTTGCCAGATACATAAGAAAATCTGTCAAAAAATCACCAATCTCAGAATTTGGCGTTATGGATTATACGGCACCTTTACCGGTAACTATATATAAGTTGAGTTAACGTTCAGTTTAATTAACAAATTATTGCGGTTAAGATCTTTGTCCTTCTGACTCTAATTTCTACATGAGTAATTGCCTCATCTGCATGTTAATAAGAAAATCTATTTAAATAAATGTTGGTATTTCAAACATATCTGAAGATGTATTGTTAAACTTTATATCATTTAGAAAATTAAGGCATGATAATAAAGTCAAGTGCTAAATTTCAAAATAAGATAGAATTGTTATTACGTTTAATGAATACATTCGAAGTATAAATTTTCTGCTTAAGTAAAGTATCTAATGAAAATAAAAGCTTGCTTCAATAATATTAGTTTTCAACAGTAAAACTATTCTGTAATTTAAGTACTTATTTTAAATTCTGCTTTCCTAAATGCTTTGAGACTAGAGGTATAGTTAATAACATTTCTTGTTTTTAATTAAAATAGATATTTTTTCTGTAAACATTTTTTTAAACATTAACACAAATTTCAATATACAACTATTGCTCAATAAGTTCCTATTTTCCACTGCATTTCAAATTAGAAGGATTTTAAATACATTGTTTTTACCATTTGGAAATTATTTCTACTTATGCTTTGTGTTAGTTTACATTAAAAAAATCATTTGGGCTAAAATGAATCATTTCATAAATCATATTTAATTTAGAATTTATAAAATTTAACAATATTCATAAAAATAATTTTAATAGTGCTTTATTGCATTTTTTTACTAATGTAAGATATTATTCCAGGTAATAATTTATAATCGCGAGTTAAATGTTATCAGTATAGCTCAATAACTGTTAATGTACATATTAGCAAACTAATTTACATATTAACTCATTTGCTCTATCATTGTCAGAATAAAGAATTGTGTTTTCACATTTTATTTTATTAAAGCGTCAAATAACTACTCATACTACCGTTAAAAACAAAAGTTTTATTATTGCAAAGTTGAAAATTAATTTTTGATTTTGGTTGGATTAGTTTGATTTCATCACATTATAAAAAAGGAATTCTTAACAATATATTAATTAATGCAAATTAAATAATATACAAATTTAACTCTTCAATTTCTTACTTTTTAATTCATTGTTATTTTAATTTTATCAAATAATTTCTTGGTTATTTGACTATTTTAAATTGTCTCTTTACACTCAAATGAATCTTAAATAATACTCTTTTAATTTATGAGGACAAAAACCTTGTAGTTGCTGTTGCAAATATTTTATATTTATTTCAATGAATTTATTAGAAAGTATTGAGCAACTTATATAGGCTATTTGCATAACACCTAAAATATTTAAAAACTAAACAATCTTTCGTATTCTAAAAGGTTATCTTAGTCAATCAGTAGATTAGGTGCATAAACTGCAGATTTTAGAGTTTTGCTGTCAAGTGGTAACAAAAAAGGTTTTTAAAATGCGGTATAATGTACTCTAGAATAGTTAACATTGTAATCCACATGAGATTAGTTTTTAAGAAATGTAAACAAGTTTAAATATATTTATTTTTGCAATCTTCATTCAAAAATAGAACATTCAAGCGCTTTAAAACAATCAAACATATATTTTTTCATAGAGAAGAAACAAATATGAAATAATTGTAAATTATAGTAATGCAATTTTTTAATTATCTTATAATTTAAAAGATATATGTTTGTTGTAACTGTGTAGTACCAGCTGTTCTAGGTAAATGAGATATACTAACTCCATTTTACAACTAAACCGTAATTTGGTACGGAGTCCGACTTCTTCAGTGTATTCATGCTATAAATACTCGTTAATAATGTAGACAACCATTCGCAACCCATTGGTCCAAGAAGAGGGCAAAGACAGGAGAGAGAGAGTACATCCGAACCGGGATTCCCAGATCACCTCTGTCTACACTCAAGTTACTACTAGCCAGGATAAGCGTCAAACGCATGTATTGTACTTGAATTGTATAATTTGTTGGTTGCGAAGTATTTTTAAAGGCGCTATCTTTTGCTCTTTTACAAATATTATTCTTATGTATTCTATTTTATATTATTCAAAAAAATCACCAACAATAATACTACTAAAGGAAATTTATTTAATATCTCACTCTTTGGAAAACTAACATAAACAAGTAGAAATTTGGTATTAGTTATCTTTCTCAATAAATGGTTTAAAAATTCAGTCAAAATACTGTTTTATAATTCATAGCTCATAGGCTTCTTATTTTGATTACATATTTGTTTGTCCTTTAAAATATTATTTCTAAACACAGGATAATATTATATAATCTTTTTGTGAAGAATTTTATAAAGTAAAATAATTGCTTATGAATTCGGAAATGGAAGTTGTATACAATATTTTTTTTTAATTTTTTAACGAACAAAGAAAATCAATTCCAGTTTTCCCCATTCTTACTTAACATTAAAAAAATTAAATACTATTTTTCAATTAACGTAATTAAATACAATATTTTTCTTAATTTTGAAATACAATTTTCTAAACATCAACTCTGGATAAAATCAGTTGTCCAAGTTCTTGGGTCCAGAACCAATCCTTTCTGTCTAGCAATTTTATCCTGTTGCCAGATTCAAGATAATAAATTATAACTAAATTTAAATAATTATAACTAAATTTAATAATTTAATTAAATAGCATACATTGCTTTGCTATTTGGATTGTATTACAGAAGTTATGTTTTGACTGAATAATTAAATCTTGTTTTGGTTTTAATATTTTTATAAACAATAGTCACTCTTATTTATTTTAATATTTTATAAATCGATTTTGTTTTTTTTTATTATATTTTCATTCATGAGAGAGAAAAATTTGTTTTAATATTTTAAACACTAAAAAATTACAAATTCAAGTTTGGCATTAAGTATTTAGTGTTTTACATATACCTTTCCTTATTATCAAACGTTTTAATATTCTTACGACTTATAAGTGAAGACAATTCTGTTCACATTAAATCAAAAATTTATTAGCAAACATATTTTTGATTTAATAAATTTTACATTTAAAATTGCATAATATTTAAAATTAATATTCTGATTAGGGATTATACATTAAATGGCACAATGTGAATTAAAAATTCTATAATCCTAGTTTATAAAAGTGATATAGGCAAAGAAAGGAAATAAATTATATGTTATTTACAATTAAAGAAATAAATATGGGATATTTGTTATTATTATTAAAAATATAAATATGGTTATCAAGTGTTAAAATATAAATATGGGTAGCCATTTAAGCCCAATAAAAATATTGTAGCATTAAATTTTTTCTGTTACTATTCAGAGACTATATTATTATGTAAGACGCTTCCAATTTAAGACGTTGAACAACAGTTGAGAAACGACTTTTCTTCACTTTTTTATTTCCTACCTTTGTATTTTTCAAACAGAATATTTAATTCAGAACCTCTTAAGATACGAGTACAATTTCTATGCTTAACATTTGTCTGAGTATAAACTTTAATAAAATGCATTTCGCATTTTAAATAGAAAATATACTTTCAGTTCCAGTAAGATATATTTTTTTTATTTTATTTTCCATTCATTATGGAATTCACATTTAAGTTTCAGGTAATTTCGTTATTGTTTTTCAATTCTTTAAAATTCTTAAATTTTCTTACTTAAGTTTTCCACATTTGTATGTCAGTTCATTTTGTTAAAGCATTTTTATTAGCATAAGAGTTTAAAAAATTATATTTGTAAATTATTTAAATTGAAGTTTTGTTTAGTAATTTATATAAGTAACGACTGTAAATATATTTATTTTATTTAAACCATTTTCTTATAAAATTTATTTCTTTTTATGAAGTTTTAAAAATTTGTAATCATTTTATCATGATAAGGATATTTTTCTTTGCTAAAATTCAAAAAGAAATTGTCAAGCATAAGTGATAAAATGTATTACTCATTATATCCAAAAGTTTTTATATTTACTTCTCTAGCACGTAAATAATTTTTGATTTTACTTGTTTCACTAATAAAGATAATTTCATTACTGCTTCAATATTAAATATCGTTTTTAATTTTCAAAAACATATAATGAGGAAACTCTTCTAATAAATGAACAAGGTGAAAATAATTTTAGCATAGTTAGTATACATAAAAAATCATTGATCCAATAATTACTTCATTGAATTTCAGTAGAAACATGTTTTTTTTTCTTTTTTTCTTTCTTTCTTTCTTTTTTTTTTAACCAACCTAATTTTATAGTTTGTTTTAATTTAAAAGACAAAAAATTTTACAACCTTCTTATTTTTTATGTTCCTTAAATCTTACAAAGAAGTAGTTAAATTTAATGAATTTCATCGCTAAATCAATACATTTGAAAAAAATATATGTATTTTAATTTTATTTCGAACTCATATAATTTCTCCTTAATGCACATCGAATGAACGACAGACGAAGATTATAAAACCAGAATTGTAGAAATAACTAATAATTAAATGTTAAATGCATAAAAAATACAGACAAATTCAGAGGACAATAGTTGGTACCCCACAAAAATAGATTAATTCACTAACCAAGTCAATTATAATTCGTTCTTAAGGTGTAATCTATGGTTGCAAAAATAGAACGTAAGAAAATCAAGTATTCCACATCTTGAAGTACTTTTTTGTACATTCAAATAAATTATTTGATCTTATATTGAGAAGATACTGATAATTTCATGTTTACTGTTATCTCAAATGAAAATTTTGAAACTCATTTAAAGATGCATTTAGAGCTTATTTAAAGATGCATTTAAAAAAAACTCTAAATGCTTGTGCTTTTGGTGGGAAGATAAATATAGTTAATTTATTAGTTTAATGTAATGATCTATATTTCAAAATTGATGTAACTTATAAAGCAAAAATATATATATTGTTTTTCCATCCAACGAAATTCCATCAGAATTAAAAAAGTAATATTTATGTCGAAAACACTCATGGAATACATTAAGTGCATCCATACGAAAACAAATGGATGAAACAAACGGACACTCACCAACATTAAATCCGCAACTCCCATGAAAAAACCGATGGAAAATTTATGCAAATTTCAGGATATACGCACCACACTTCGTTATGCAAATCATGTTAAATGCGTAGCTCTCTAGCACACGTAGGATAGATAAGATATATGGTGAATAACCGGCAGAGTGAAAAATTTTCGAGCCATTATAACTGCTTGGAAAATAATTATTGAAAGTTTGTTCTTGTCGCAAGCGAAGCTTATAATTACAAGGAATGCCAGCCTATCTTCAACGGATAAGTTCTAGCATGTAAACGAGCTTACGAGGGGCATACTGGAAAAGGGCAGGTTGGCCCTTACGAAAAAATGCAGCTGAAAGACACCTGGGCGCGTCCACAGTGCACCGGCTATGGCGAAGATGATTGTAACAAGGAACTGTGGAGCGTAGGCGTTTCTAGAATTTAAAAATATTATAGTTAGGTTTAAAATACATATGTAATATAAATATAATCATTGTATGAAAGTAGTTAGCTAATTATATGATATTTGCACAAAAATGACAAAATGTACAATCACATACATGTATTCACTGATACAAGGGCAGTTAATAAATGTAAATAATACAATTGATAATGATTATTTTTTATTAAATATAAGAATAATGTTTATAAGAGGATACTTACTTTGTAATTGTCAAAAGTATTCAAATTTCTATATTACTGTTTGGGGAAACTATTAGATGATTTATAGGCTGCTACTTAAATATTCACTATATTCTAAATAAATTCAATTTTATTTTGTTTATATTAAACTAATGAATATGCTTTTACCTCTCATATGATTCTATTTAAAATGAAAAAAGAAAAACCTATATGTTTCAATAAAATGCTTTTTAAAATTTCACTAATTCTATGAAAGTATTTTTTAAAAGCTTTGAACTGTTTCCCAGATTTTTAATTTTTAGATTTTAAAAACGAAAAATCAAATAAAACTTTGAAAGGTAAAAATGATATTAAATATTAACGAAGAGAATAGTTTTTCAATTTTAATAAATACTTGAAAGATGATTCAATATGAAATATTAACGAAGAGAATAGTTTTTCAATTTTAATAAATATTTGAAAGATGATTCAATATGAAATATTAACGAAGAGAATAGTTTTTCAATTTTAATAAATACTTGAAAGATGATTCAATATGAAATATTAACGAAGAGAATAGTTTTTCAATTTTAATAAATATTTGAAAGATGATTCAATATGAAATATTAACGAAGAGAATATAGTTTTTCAATTTTAATAAATACTTGAAAGATGATTCAATATGAAATATTAACTAAGAGAATAGTTTTTCAATTTTAATAAATACTTGAAAGATGATTCAATATGAAATATTAAAGAGGTGAATAGTTTTTCAATTTTAATAAATACTTGAAAGATGATTCAACAATGAGTGGGTAAATTTTGGAATTTTATATAAATAAAGTAACTTCTTTTTGTAGTTCACATTTTTTGCTTTTTTATTAAATATTTTGTTTGAATATACTAACTACGCATTAAAATGTTCCAGAAGATAAATATATCTATGAATATTGCTTCCTTTTTTTCTTTGGTTTAACAGCTAAACAACCTTAATAATTCATAGAATCTGTGTTTTTTAATTATTATAATGATAATAGTTTAAAAAAATCTATTTATTTTGACCAACGAGATAATATAGATATTTAGATTCGGTTAAGTTCTTACAAAAGCTTGTTTTTAAAGTAGTTTGTAAAAATTTGTAGTAAATGATTTTATTTTACTATATTTTTTAAAAGATACATAATATGAACATCAGTTTCATGCTATTGTACAAAATTAACAATTTCGATTTGGGTATATTTATTTCAAAGTATATATTTTGGTAAAAGAAATCTACATATGATTAATCAAATAAACTTAATTTATTTGATTATTTTTCTTCATAAATTAGTTTCTCTGTGACTCATATAAATTTGAATAAATTACCACATTCTATGCACTTTCAATTTTTAAATTATTTTTTTTCCTGCATTCCATTTAAATATTTTCACTGACTACAAACATTAGTTATTTAATAAATCTGATAAATGGTAAAAGTGAACATTTTATGAAACTATATCCTATCATATTAAAAAAAAAAGGCTATTTCTTATCTGCTTAAGTTGTGTTTTTAAATTTTCACACTTCAGTCAAATTAGTATTTGCATAATTTCGGTTCTGTTTATGAATTTGCTACACCACTTACTCAAGCATTAACGCTTTAAAATTTGAACTTTTTTATTGTTTTGAATTTTTATTTAAATAGTACCAATGTATTTATTTTTGAAGAGAAAGGAAAGGTTTTTAGCTTGTTTAAAGTCTCATGAAATAAAAATTTGCTAGTCTCTTTCATTTTGATACATGTTGTATTATAAATCAAATAATCGTAAGAAAAACATGCTATGCAAACATGTTAGTTATCACAAAACTATGAAATGTATAATAGTCATATTTTAGAAATTAGACATGTTATTTTTCAATTTACTTAATTATTGTTTTTTTCTTATTTTGTTGAATTTAAACATTATGAACAAAACAGTTATTTTAGTAGAACAGTTATTCAGTAGAATTTTTATCAAAAATACAAGAGTAAACTTTTTATGATTATTTTTTTCATTCATCATTTATTGATGTAGACCTAACGCTCATCTTGATACACAATTAGAGTGAGCTTTAATTTCTGTATTGTCATTTGCTGAAGAGAAAGTTAAAAAGCCAGTCAGGGCATGTGATAATGTCCAAAATTACTCTTAGTTTGAAAATATACAGTACCTTGCTTTAAAATTACAAATAAAATCCTGGAAATATAATGTAATTAAAATTAAAAACATGTCACCAAAATTTATTTCTTGTAATATTAAATGTTGTAAAGTATCAGAAATATCTTCTCTTGAAATAAAGGGCATTAACTACAATGTTTTATTTTCGAAATTTAAAACTGGTGTTGATATAAATAGACATTACACAGTGTAAATTTCCTCACCATCATTTACTAAAAAATACTATTTCAAATTGATTACAAAAATACATATAGGAATAGATATGATTTTGAAATATTATTAACTATCTGAATTAGTTTCTTTTATGTAACTGGATTTTAAAGCTTGATGATTCTTTTCATACATTTAATACAATTAAGTGATTTCCTCAAATACATTTTGTAGCAGTTGATTCTTATCCTAACTGAACAAGATCCATGGAAGAGGGAACTTATAACTACCGAATATTAGAATTATTTTAAATGATTAAAATATATTTAAAATACATACTAATTAGGAAAAATAAGTTTTACATAAGATTAACAGCACATAATTATACAGATAGAAATAAAGTTAGTAAGATTAAATCAGCTTGTAACTTGCTTATTATCAAAGCGATCCCAACTGGAATGTCTTTTTGCTGACGGTCCTGAACTGGAAAATTCCTGCCTGGAACAGTTTGAATCAGCGAGATAGTTTTTGTATCTGTGGGCAATGCAGTTAGCACCTAGTAAAATGTTCAAAACAAGAGGAAAGTTTCAAATAAAAGCCCTCTCTCTTTTTCAAATTCTAAATAAAGAAGTTGATAATAAATTGGTACATTTGTAATATAGAACTTCCCATTCACCCAATGAAGATATTGTTTACTTGTTCAATTCTAAAACATTTCATTCAATCACAATTTTGAATATATTCTTGATGTGGTTAGAAGATTTTCAGTTTAAAATGTGAAGTATTATAGTGATCTTCATTTGAAATACTTTGCTAATTTTATTTTACATTTTATCAAAGATAACTTTTCCTCAATTTCACACTTATGAATATAATTTTTTTTCAAAAAGCAGATTAATATCTTATAATCGGTATAGAATACATGAATTCATTTTATATTCAAACAAAACCTTCTTGCAAAACTCAGTATTATATATTTCTTATGATAGGATTTTCTATTTGTATATGTATTGTGTGTATCGTGTTCCGAAAATCCTAATATTTAATTCAATTTTTTAAGTCACTAGATTAATTGTAAGTTTAAAAAATAAGTATTGAATCAATTGATCCACCTGACATATATTTCTGCAAAGAGTTGTAACACATATTTATGCCTTTTGCAATATTTATGCCTTATGTGCAAGATTTATGTCTTTTTGCAAACATTCCATGAGATAAGGCGGAACTATTGGTTAATTCGCATTATACGATGGGTTAAAAAGATGTATTCATTTGTAAGAATAATTTTAGCTACAGTTAAAAAACTAAATTGCTATCTCAGATATAAAAGCGTTTCTATTAATCTAAAACAAAATTTTATTGCTTCACGTAAACATAATTCTCCTTACAAATTCTATTTGTAACTAAGAAAACTCTTTACAAAATGTTGTTTTACTTTCTCATAGAAACTTCAATTTACCAAGCGTAATGTAAAGTACATGAAACTCAGCAACCTTAATATAAAATAAAGGATATTGTTAATTTTGTGTGGTTCATTTTTAACATACAACAGTATGTTTGATTTTTTGTACAAAAGCAAATTTTATAATCAATATTTTTAACAGACAGTATCTATTTCTTTACTATTTTCTCAATTCACTTCTTATATATCTCTTTCAATATATATTAAAATTGTAAACCTTATTGATACTGACGCTCTTTGCATCAGAAGGTGTATATTGCACCTATTGTAGACTTGTAATATAAAAATTCAAAAAAATGTATTATGTAAATGTGTTTGTTCAAAAAAATTTCATTTATTTTGCAATTTAAAATTTCATATGATTTAACTCTACTAAAATACAAAATGAATATCAAAATAAAAGTGCGTAAGAAAATTTTGGTCCTAGGTATTTCCAAAATAGTCCTTAATATTTATCAAAATTCCTTTACAAGCTAAGAAATCATCAAGCTAAGAATCACATGAGTACTCATTGTTTGAATGGGATTATAAACATTGAATAGAAAACTTTGATTTATTTTAAATTTTTTATCTATTGTAACTTTTTTGAAAAAATAAGTGAAATAAGTGCAAGAACGTTTTATCAACATAATTTTAAATCTTTTTAATTTATTAACTTTAATATTTTATATTTTTGATCAAACAAATAAAAAAAATACTTTAACCTTTTTGGAATAGAGTATATCTGCAAATGCTAACGCTGATACTAAATTATATATATATATATATAAACATACATATGTATATATATATATATATATATATATATATATATATATATATATATATATATATATATATATATATATATATATATATATATATATATATATATATATATATATATATATATATATATATATATATATATATATATATATATATATATATATATATATATATATATATATATATATATATATATATATACATACACAAATATATATACATATATATATATATAATATAATATATATATATATGTATATATATACATACATACATATATATACACTACTGGCCATTAAAATTGCTGCACCGGCGACATGCTACATACGTGAAATTTATACGAAAGGAAGAAGGTGCTGTAATATGCAAATAATTAGCTTTCCAGAGCATTCAGACAAAGCAGGCGCCAGTAACGAAACCTACATTGTGTTTAAATGAGGAAATTGTTCAGCCGGTTCCTCATACACAAATTGCACTTGAACGTTGTTGCCTGGTGAAATTTGTTGTGATGACTCGTGTAAGGAGGAGAAATGCGTACCAGCACGTTTCTGACTTTGATAGAGGTCGAATTGTAGCGTACCGGAATTGCGGTTTATCTTATCGCAGTATTGCTACTCGCGGCGGTCGAGATTCAATGACTGTTAGCAGAATATGGAATCGATGGGTTCAGGACGGTAATACGGAACGACATGCGGGATCTCAACGGCCACCTATCACTAGCAGCCGAGAAGACAGGCATATTATCCGCATGGCCGTAATGGATTGTGAACCCACGTCACGAGCCGTGAGTCAAGAAACGAAGTCGTTTGGAAGACAACAAGTGTCTGCACGAACAGAAGGGGACAGAAGGGGATCGAGTTTGCGAGGCTTAGTGCCAGAAGCAGAGGCTTCTATAACTAATTTTCATACCTTGCAACTCGAAGCTTTGAACTCAAGTCTACCTTCCAGCAGCCGCCACCTGCCTCAGTAGACGAGCCACAGAACCATACCTTGATGAGGCGAGTAGTCTCGCCGGCACCCACACACTTATTATGGCAAACATTCTCGTAGAAGATTTGTAACAATTCCTTTACGAACCGTCAAGTCCTATACTATTCCTCAATATCCCAGCTCTCGACCGGACCATCGTCAGAAGCACGCTGGTATTCCATCATAGGAATGTCATCCGACGCAATGGACATTATCTTTTTCAAGATAGACCAGTTGCGCCGGTCCAGGATGGTACTCAAGCTTTCGCTCTTGTACACCAGCTTACTCCTTTTCTCCGAGGTCCTGGCACAAGACAGCACGAAGTGGAGACAATCTCCACAACATTGCACGAGCGACATAACTGGCTAATCGGATACCCTCGTTTATGAAGGTATTCCGGCACACGTCCGTGTCCTGTCGCTATTTGGGCAACGATAGCATTACCGAAGACTCTTTTGTCAGAGACAGTTTCAAAGAATTTGTAGGTCTGACGACCCACCTCTTCATTATCCCATCTCAGCTGCCATACACGCAGTGCTTCTTATGCAGCACCTTTATCAGGTGCGACCTTGACGACAGGTCCAGCGTTGGCTCTGGAAGATTCGCAGCCTTCTTTGGCCAGTAAGTCGGCTCTTTCGTTTCCGAGAAGTGCCAACATGCGCTCGCACGCAGTGTAAGCGTACCTCTCTTTGCTAATGGCTTCCTGGTATGAGTCCTTCGCTTTATTAACCAAGATGTTCTGGTTATTTGATCGGCCAGGAGTAAAGGGAAAGACAACGAATCACTGTATATGTGACAAGTGTTGTTGCCTGGGTGTACTTTGAGCCAATCTAGCGCCAGTCTCAGCGCCGAAATCTCCGCCTGGAAGACGGAATTCTCGTCACCAAGTCGAGCACCAAAATTAACAATCTCATGCCCAAAGTACAAGATGGTGAACCCTATACCAATTTTACCATCAATGCCTGATCCGTCTGTAAAGATTTCCAGACCCTCGCCAGTTGGCTTTTCACTATCAAAAGGTACACTACAACGCTCCGCAGGGTGACATGACAGAATGTCTACCCTCTGCTCAATATCATCTGGCCGCAGATTTACCTCGTAAAAGATATATGGCCTGCGTTCCACCAATACCATCAGCTTTGCATATTCTATGCCTGCTTTTATATCCAGCGGTAGGACGCCCGCTAGCACTTGTACAGCAGCTGTAGTAACTGTCCTGTAGCATCTGGTGAATGCCATGAGTGCCGGTCTTTGAACACTCTGTAGGTGGCCACAGAAGGTCTTACATTCCAATCTGTGTCCCCATGCCCCTACACCAAAAAGAGCCATTCTTTCGGTTCCACTCCTATAAAGGCGTTTGAGTAATTCAGGCTCGCGCCCGAATAGAACCCTAGCCGTTCGTTGGAGTGCCATTGTGACATTCACAATATTTTGCCTCATCTCCTTTAAATGGGAGTTGAATGTGAGGGCGCTATCGTATGTTACACCCAGGAATTTAAGCTCCTGCACGGACTTTATGGAGGTTCCGTCCCACCGGAAGACTGGCGGTCTTTTCAATTTCCGCTTTCTGGAGACCGTGAGGGCCCCCATTTTGCTCGGATTGAATACCAGCTTAAAAGTTTTTCCCCATTTGCTGAGTGCATTAAGGGCTATTTCCGCATTTGTCTCGAGCTTTGCTCTTGAGTCACCAGCTGCGACCAGTAGCATGTCGTCAGCGAAGGCTATCAGCCTCGTATCATTCGGCATGTCCAGTCGCAATGCGCTGTCTGCAACAATGTTCCAGAATAGTGGTCCACTACATGACCCCTGCGGTACACCTCTGCTAGAATCGAAAATCAAATTTTCTTTCGAGCCTTTATATATTATCTTTCTGTCTTCCAAGTAGGACTTCACCAGCATATATATGTTATGTGGACATCGTGCTTGGCCAAGGAGGAACATTACTCCAGGTCTCCACACGCTATCAAAAGCACCCTGTACATCTAGCGATATTAGGCTAACGTACTTTCCTGTCTCCTGAAAATACCTGATTGTGTCGTTAAGACACACGTGTGCCGTGTCACACGAGCTGCCCGGCCTAAAGCCGTGTTGGGCGGGGTGAAGTGCCTGCGACTTCACCAGATGATGGTAAATTCTTTGAGTTAGGAGTTTGTCCAGTACTTTGCCTATACTAGACAGTAGACAAATCGGCCTGTAGGATCGCGCCTCAGACGCGATCTTCCCTTGTTTCACAAAAAGGACCAACTTGGCATGTTTCCAAGAACTTGGGAAATGCTTTAGAAATAGGCATTTGTTGAAGAGGAGTACAAACATTCCCGGATTACATTCGAAAATAGTTTGCACCACCTCGACCGGGACATTGTCGGGACCCGGGGCCTTTTTCTTTGCCATAGATTTAACGACCGACTTAATTTCCACTTTAGTAAATGGTCGATCGTCGCCTCCACCGCAATAGGAGTCCGCTATACTCCTCATGCCCTTTTGCTCAACACTCTCTTGGTCCGATTCATCCACAGGGAATAAACCAGCTACAATCGTTTTTACGGTTTCCTCTTCGCTATTGCTCAGAGTTCCGTCAGGCAATTTGACGCTACTCATTGGTGTGCTTTTGACAGCCTTTCCAACCGCTATTTTGTATGGCAGAGACCACACATTAGATCTCATTTGCTTTTGGCAGAATTTATCCCAGTTCGACTCTTTTTTCGAAATAATGAGTCGTTTATACTGGGCCGCAGATCTATTATACAGCGTTTTTCTGGCCCTGCGCTCATCGGAGTCGGAACATTTCTGAAACCGCCTCCTCAACGCTCGTGTTTTACTCCGTAGCACTGTTAGCTCGTCATCCCACCATGGAACCTTCTTTCTAGCGGTCATGCTAGTACGAGGCCGAAGCCTTCTTTCGCAGATCCCCTGTAGCACCTGGGTAATGTTTTCCACTACCTCATCTAGGTCTTTGCCCTCTTTTGCACGTATGACCTTATCGTTGAGATCGGGTACTTTTTTATTGAAGTCTGCACCCAATCTCTGAAGGCGATATTTCCCTAGTTTATATTTACCATTATTCTTGTTCTGCATGAACTTAGGTGCTAGCCTGAAGGAGATGTAGTTGTGATCACTTAAGCAATTTTCAACTACTTTCCACGACGAGAAGGATGACTGTAGAGCGCCCGTCGTCACCGACAGGTCAATCCAGCTCCTCCCATTTACAGTTTCAAAGGTCGGCCTGGAGGTCGCATCATTTAATAATACGAGGTCGTTTCGAATAAGGAACTCCACAAGGGCTTCCCCTCGTTTCGTCCCCACTCTAGACGGACACTCGGGATCCCACATTTGATGCCTCGTGTTGAAATCACCTCCTATGAGAACCCTCGTGTGGAACCGTATGATCTTTTTCGAGGGTCTCCAAATAGCCGCCAATGTCTGCTCTTGAGGGACATAGACTGATACCACCAGTAGCGATTGTCGCAGATCTTTGATCTCTACCGCTACGATATGAGTATCCACATGTCTGGTCCAGACGCTGAGTTTGGTGTTATTAACGACAACCGCAGCCATTCCGTCGGCGATGTGAGCCACCGAGCATGTCTGGAGAAAGACTGCGATCTCGCCGTCCACCAAATACGGCTCTTGCAGGAGAAGGATTTCGGACGAACCCATTTCCGACTCCTTTAATATCTCCAGAGTGGCCGCCTTCGATCTTGCGAGATTAATCTGCAAAATGCCATACTCTAAGCTGTTGATTGTATCAACCATAGTTTGTGCGAGAGCGTAATCTCTCACATTCCCGTTTATATTGCGGGCAGCGGACGTCAACCGCCTTGTGTCCACAGTTTAATTTTAATTTGAATTGTTTGTTGGCCCTTACGCAGTTGGCGCAACAAACTTCCTTTTTGGGGCATTCTTTGAATGCATGTTCTCCTGCACAGATAGTGCAGGTTTGCGCCTCTCTGGGCATTTGACTGCAGGTGGCCAAATCCCACAGCATTTGAAGCACCTCGTCGGTTCAAGGAATTCCTTGACCCTGTGCTTCTGCCAGCCGCAGCTGACTTTGCCCTTTGATGAAGGCTTTGAAAACTTCCGGGCGCTGTTTCTAACACCCAATGCTTTTCTGACCCTTTTTCCTTTTAATTTGAAAACCACTTTCATGTGGCCTTCCGGGATTTCATTTTGTTCCCTTAGTCCTTCGAGGACTTCCTTCTCGCCGTCTTCACCCGGCAGATCGTATATCATCACTCTAGGAGTCTCCGCAGGCTCCCTAGCTTCTACTCTTCCACCAAGTACTTCAATGATTTTCTTGTCATTTTTTCGCGATCTTCTGAGTTCTTTAACTCAATCGCGACCCTGTTGTTGTTTAGGGTTTAAGTCCTGGACTGCCACGCCCAGTTTCCTCGGATCAATAGACTTTTTAACTCACTCTTTACCCCGTCAGAGGTCAACTCTGTACCCGGCTTCAGGGCACACCAAGAGGGCATTCGTCAGGGCCCTCTTTTTCCCCCTTGCTTCTAGCTGCATCCGCGTAGGACCTGGTCTGGCCCTTTCCGGTGCTGCCTGTCATTGCGGGTTTTGCTGCAGGGGTCACTCCTGCCTTTTGGGGTGTAGTGGGACTCTTCTGAGTCTCGGCCTTTTTTGGCTTGTTTCTCTTGCGAGAAACCTTGGTCCAGCTTTCTTTTGCTTGGACCCCCTTCTCCTCATTACAGGCCTTTTCTGGCTCTGTCTGAGTCTCCATCGAAACCATTACTGGTTTCGCGTCCGTGCACTTTTTTGGGGGGGCTTCCCCTCTAGCCATTGCCAAGTGTTCAACCAGTGCCTCGACGACACTGGTGTCGACGTTGTAGCGCCGACATAATCTGAGCAGATCGCACTGAAAAGTGCGTTTTTTTGTTATCTTAGAACTCTTTTTAGGGCTTTTATTCATATTTCTCGCTATATAATTATACAATAACTGATGTAACCATATAAGAGAAAGAATTTGAGCTTTGTTCGGCTCAGCTACCAAACTTAATTGGTTTCTTCCAGTTTGACCGCCTGGGCCGTCCCCGACACGGATCCGCCACCCTTTCCACGCTGCAGTCAAGGGTAACCCGCAAGGCTTCCAGTATGTAGTCCGCCCTACTCCAACATGCTGTGAATCACAGGCTTCCAAGAGATCGGACCAACGTAGGGGCTCAATCCTACGGTCCCTCAATCCATCGGACTGCAGACACAGTCAATTTCGGAAAGGGGAGGATTTCTCGAAGGCCTCTCACCTCCCTTTCACCCGCTCTTCTGACCGCACAGCATTGCGGGTCGTTTTCTCACAAGCACGACCAGAAACAGTCACGTCTTCACCGCGCAGCTACTAATTTCCATGTCGCGGCGGTCAGCAGAATTTCCACTGACCAAGGGCAGGGCACTAACCCTGTTATCCCAAGGCTGGTACTTTCCCACTTTGGAATTTAAACCAGACCACACGCTCCACTTCCACTTTTGCATTGACAGCTGGACGCCTCCCTCAATCTTATATTTCATTTTTGTGCGGTGTATTGACCCATGCCACATTACACTAATACGCACCATTCACACACCAATTCCTTTATAATAATAACTAAAATAAAACAAGCTTTCATTGCGTCACTAATGCGGTGGACTGCCGCACCAGATCCCACATTCATTGCCTTAAAGATTAGGAATAAATAATAGACTACACACATATTGCCACTTTCATACTTAAATTTCATGTGTTAAACACATTCGCTGCCACAGTCCTTCTTGGCTACCTTTTAAAAACCCACATAACACGAGTCTGCAGGCCGGAAAAAGTAGCGAACTACAATTCCCTTTCATAGGACAGCTTTTACAGTTGAACGACGTTTGCAGCAGCATGGACTCTCAGCTCGGAGACCATGGCTGTGGCTTCCCTTGATGCAGAGCCATAGGCAAGAGCGCCTTCAATGGTGTGACCAACGAGGAACCTGGTTGCACGAATGCTAAAATATCATCTGTTCAGATGAATCCAGGTTCTGTGTTCAGCATCATGATGGTCGCATCCGTGTTTGGCGGCATCGTGGTGAACGCACATTGGCAGCGTGCATTCGTCATAGTCATACTGGCCTATAATCTGGCGTGATAGTATGGGGTGCCATTGGATACACGTCTCGTTCACCTCTTGTTCGCATTGACGGTGCTTTGAAAAGTGTACGTTACATTTCTTGTGTGTTACGACCCGTGGCTCTACCCTTTATTCGAGCCCTGCGAAATCCTACATTTCAGCAGGATAATGCCCGACCGCATGTTGCCGGTATTGTACGGACCTTCCTTAATATGGAACATGTTCGGCTGTTGCCTTGGCCAGCATGTTCTCCAGATATTTCACCAATAGTAAACGCCTGGTCAATGGTTGCCGAGCGACTGGCTCGTCACCAAACGCCAGTCACTACGGCTGATGAACTGTGGTATCGTGTTGAAGCTGCATGGGCATCTGTACCTGTACATGCTATCCAATCTCTCTTTGACTCAATGCCCAGGCGTATAACTGCTGTTACGAGTATTACTGCCAGAGGTGGTTGTTCTGGGTACTCATTTCTCAGAATCTATCCAGCCAATTTTTTTGAAAATTTAATCACTTGTTATTTCTAGTATTATATATTTGTCCAATAAATATCATTTTTTATTTGCATTTCTTCCTGGTGTAGCAATTTTAATGACCATTAGTTTATATATATATATATATACTTACATATATACATATACTTAAAATTTTATATATACAAAGACATAAATACGTATATATCATTTTTAAGTCTTAAGTAACACTTGAGTAAAAATATTGAATGTTTTTTTTTTAACTTCGGTAAGATTTTTAATAGAATGTTAATGTGACTGTTTCTTAAAGTTTACAATAAATTATGTAAAAATTATTTGAAAAGTGACTGATCAGCTTCTTACGTTTTAAGATATCATTATTTTTTTTAAATGGGATTATGTTTTAAAGGGATTTTGCATTTAATAACTATAAATTCTATTGGTAATCATGAAGTTGGGAAAACATTAAGACACAATATCTTTATTAAATTATTTCGCCCTGTTTCGCGCGTGATTATTTATTCACCAAAGGCGCCTCAAGTCTTGAGCATATTTTTAGTTCTTTAATCGTTATGCGCAATTTATTTGCCATCATCTACATTTGCCACTTCCACAGTGAAATAGAATAAACTAATTAGTAATTGAATAATGAGCCGAATAATTTATCTATTTAATTAAATAACTTATTAATTTACTTGGTAATCATCTGGCGAAAATATATTGTGATGAATCAATATTTATAACATCCCATTGTAAAGAAAGGAATATAAGAATGTTTGTTTCAGATGTGACTTCTATTAGTTTAAATATAGTCGATTAAAATCTAAATTGATTGAATATTTTTTAGATTGTATAAAGTATATCGTGTCTCACTTTAAATTTTAAAAAAAATTGAAAAAGCGTAATGCAATTTAAAAAAAATCTTAGACTTTTAATTGCGTATAAGATTTTATCATTATTTATATTTAAATTTTGTTTTTTTTCTGATTGGCAATTTGATTTTTCTTGATAATTTTTTAATCAGAATACTTTTCTTATTATTAATTTAAAGTATTTTCAATTCTGCAATTGTTTCATAATTTAATTTCCGTCAAATCATATTTCATAAAGATATATGAATTATAAAAAAATAGTTTCGGTAACTACTTAATATGCAGAAACTAGAATTACTAATTTTAGTTTTTGCATATTAAGTTGATTATGTTTTTCAACACATCTATCATATCATCTTCAAAATTTTGGTAACAATACTCTTCCTTTATTATGGTTTAAACAAGAAAAATTGCATTTGAAATAATAGATGACATGAAGTTTCCAGCATCATTATAATTAAAAAGTGCCAATTTCATTTTTAAACACACAAATATGGCAAACATGTTTTATTTAAAACAAAAAATTTAATAAAAATAAAACAAAATTATATTCAATATGTAAAAATGTTTGATATTCTATATTCAAACAATGTAACATTAATATTTAACAAATATTTAACAAGTTAACTTCCAAAATTTTTTAGCTATTTCATTTTGTACATTGGTGTTCAAAATTAAGATAATCTGCATATTTTGTTGAATTTCTTGAAAAGAACTGTACAAAATGTAAAACCAATATCTCAAGACGAAGCTGCAAATTATGCTCGTGGAATACGTCATTGCAGACGCATTTGTATATTGAAATAATAAAGGAACCGGCTTTGTTGGTACGCGTTACAAAACACGCTTTTTATTCTCTAGTATACCTCTCTAAATTGTTAGGTGCTTTCTGTAACAATCGACTGAATTCAAATTGTAGCCTTAAGAATGAATAAACATCAACGTTTAGATGGTAGAGTGCTTTAGTGAATTGGGGAGGGGTTTAAACTAGTTCAATCTCAAATCAAGATTTGTAGAGAGTTCACTTCAACACCCAGCCAGATGTGTAATTTATGAAAACAGTTCCAAGAGACTGGATCTATAGAGAGAAAGTTTGAAAAATGTCATCCAAGATTCATAATGGCCAAACATGATCACATTTGTCTATTATAATGAGGCTTAATAGGGATATTATACAGCTTCTCATTTCCCTCTCTCTTTCTCTCATAATTTGCAAACGGCCTTAGGAACCTACATTTAAAGACTGGATATTTACAGACTTCATGCGAGAGGGTAGTTTGCAGGAATACCCTCGATTTGTATCTCTGTCACTTCTAAACTCTGGAGAGCCCACTTAGAATGGTGCAGATAGCATAGATATTAGAGTAGGTTCAATGGATGGTTGTTATCTTCAGTGATGAGTTCTAGTTTAACCTAAACACCAATTCAGATTTCTCTTATGGAGAGAATCAAGTACCCGATACTTCCTATGTCTGCGAAATTCGACCAGTCTGATGCCATAAGCTTAATGGTATGGTTATGCACACTGTAAAATTATTGCACAACCCTCCATGTTTTTTTTTACAGAGGTAGTTTACCTACAGTGTGAAAAATAGGTATGAGATCGCAGTGTCCTGCTTCACCTTTTTCAGGAACGCTGTTGGTATTAATTTCATTTTAAAGGACGAATTTCTAAAAAAATGAAGATATTTATCATATAAATTTCCCAGTCTGATATACTGATTTTTTTCTCATGGAATATGTCTGAGTCGCACGTATTCGCAACCGCTCTCCCAGAACCATCCAGTGTCTAAAAACAGCGGTGCTGAACTAGTGGGACTAGTATTTATAAGAAGTCATAAATTACTTTATTTCAAGTAGTTAAATCAAGCAGGTTGGCCTAAATATCTTTAATGGCGAATAATATACCCAATTAACTCTTTTTATTGTTCTATTCATAGTTGTGGATGTGTGATTTGGCCACCCAAAAGTGGATGAAGCAATGAAACATCTTGATCTGTTGTTCAGCAAGCAATAACTTTCATTTATTAAACTGTAAGTACAAAAATTTTTAATGAACAGATCTTGTAAATACACTAATGTCCATCAACTAAAGATAATTCAGAATCGCACGGAAATTGAACTCTATAATAAAATTTTCACTTTTAGAATTATGACACACATCTTGAAGAATAATATGCAAATTACAAGAAACCACCAAATGGCGCTGATAAAACTTCACCATGATGAAAGTGTAAGAAAAAGCTATAAGGAATGGTTGCAAATAAGTAAAATTGTTCACAAGCGATTTAAAAGCCTTTCAGTGGAATAATTGCATAGTTATGGCACAAGGGAAGCATTTTGATGATGTTTTATGTGGTAGAATTATCGTCCGTCTGGAATGTGAACCATCGGGATGATGTGAATCGATGGGTACCATCGGGAAGTATCCAATGAATTTGGAATCACCCAGAGTGTCATCTCTAGATTTTGGAAACAGTTCTAAGATGTTAGTAATGTGGGTAGATGTTACAGCAAAGGTTGCCCCAGTTACAACGCCCAATGGAGACCAGTATTTGGCAGTTACTCCCAAAAGAAACAGAGGGAGCACCGCATTAGACCAATCTCGTCAGCTCACTTCAGCTACCAGTACGACAATTACAAAGCAGACCGTGTACAGGCGCTTAGGGAACATTGGTCTATGTATCGCAGACCTGCCAAATGTGTTCCACTTACCGAAACTTCTTGTCATCTTGGTTAGACTGGAGTAGAGACTACATTGTGGGCACGGCAACAGTGGTCTTGTGTGATGTTTTCCGATGAGTCCAGGTTTACCTTTCAGTTTGATTCTCACCGGATTTTCATATGGAGAGGTTCAGGAACCCGTTACCACCAAGAGAACACCATTGAATGACACCATTACGGTGGTGCGGGATTGCTCGTTTCGGATCTTGTTCTCGGTTCCAGAACTAACTTGCATATTCAGAATGTAACCATAGCAGGCCACATCTATGGGAATGTTATTCTGCAACGGGTGAAGAATTCCTGTTTATGAATGACAACGCCCGTCCTCACCGTACAAACATTGTAGACGAATGCCTTCAATCGGAGGATAATACTCGTATGGACTAGCCAGCATACTCACCGTACTTGAATTCCAATAAAGCAAGAATCCAATGATGTCAAACATATAGCATCTTTTTGTTATCTTTACCTTTTATTTTATAAAAATACTTCACAAAAAGTCACTATTGTTTTGCTCTTCTCTCTTTTTCTTTTTATTAACTTGTATTATCCGTAATTTATGGACACAAGTGTACACTAACATTTTAGTGTTGTATTTTTATTTAATTGATTAAACATTCCTTTTCTTTAAAAAATATCTAGTTGCTTACTCTCATTTTCAACGTATAATAATTTAATTTAAATAAATAATTTCTTCGAAAATATCCACTTCTGCGAATTTTTGATTATTAGAATGGGGTTTTGTCCTATTAATTCAAATAAATGGAGTTCTATTTAAAAATTACTCTGAAGCTCAATTTTTAAAAATATTTCTTTCGCAATCCATATTTTATTTTAAAAAGAAAATATTCTTTATTTTTCCCCATTTGAAATCCTTGCCAGAATAAGAATGATTCTGACAAGTCATTTCATAAGTCTTAGTAATACCATAAACTACTTTAACAATTGTTGATATACATCAAGCGTCACCTTGGTATCAATCATTATTAATGTGCCTTACATCAATTTCTTTTTACAAAAGGCAAATATAAATTTTCTGTGATTGATTGGAACACTTTACCTAGTTAATTTAATACAAAGCTACCTATACCTCTGTAGAGCCACCATTGCTTTTCACTGTACTTTATAACAATTTCTATTAGAGTATGTTGGACAAATATCTCAGCAAGAGTTACTATATGGAATCATAATTGCTTTTATTAACATTATATCTTTGGATATTTGAATTTAAGGACATGTTTATACACCCAAAGAAGGACTGATTATGGCAAAATGGAACGTCCAAAATCAGTGACAGCGTAAATGTGGTGCAAAAAGAGCCATAGGTGAGAGAGGCGAATGAAGGCTTCGGTGATGAACACAGTGAAATTGTCGTGACACCGTTGAGCAATTTATCATCCAGATGAATACAGGAGATACCCAAAGTGTTTCAAAAATAATTTTTGACCTAACAGTGTTGAGTCTGTGTCTCTGAAGCAGACGTTTGTTACAATCACCTATGCTGACCTATGTATGACATCGGCGACGAAGGCTGGAATTCACCCTTGATTATTGCAACTGGTTATCATACGGGTGGTGATAGATAGCAGCTTCTAATGAACCACGATTTATGATTTATCAAACATGTGAAAGTTGCAGTATATGGTGTGAAACCTTTGAAAGTAAAAACCATACAAACATTGTTAAAATGGTCCAACCAGATGGTGGGATCATCAGTGTCTAAGAATATTTTCCTTGTCTTCTCTAGGTTCACTCATTTAGCCACGATAGATGAGTGAAAGGCAAAATTGTGAGCTGCTAGCAATCGGAGATTTTCACCGATTGTAATCGGAGATTTTCTCCGATTGTAATCGGAGATTTTCTCAGCTCACATACGGCCTTGTCACTATGTCAACCCTTATATGAGCGTTTTTATATAATTCTGGATGATGGTATCAGCCAACAGCACATTGCGAGATGTTATTCAGTTGGGAGCGTATTTGCATGTTTCTTTCACACACACAGTGAAAGTGTGTGTGAAAGAAAGGGAGATAACCAGAATAAAACTACTTTTCTCCCCTGGCCAGAAAACTCATTAAATATAAACCCAATCAAAAATTTGAAGTACCATAATCGGTCGGATAGTTGGTGGCATGGATCCTTACCTACATATTATAGAGCAGATGGCAACGAACTATAGTCGGCATATCACCACTTATCAGTGAAAGCCATTTAGAAACCTGATTTACCCTCTTCCATTACATCTCAAAGAAGTCGGCTCTATTCTGTTTTTCATGAATGGTCCCAAAATTGGCAAAGATTTTCCGCTATGATAGTGACAGTTTTTAATGATAACATGCAAACTTCCAATTAATTTATCAAAATAGTGTGAAACATTGTACTAAACTTTAAATGCATAATGTATCTGAGAGTAGTTATTTTTTCAAGCATCAGATAAAAAGGGTCTTTAAGGTAGCAAACTCTTAATTTTCTGACATTAAAATCATCAACCAAATGTTCCACAGTTTATCAGCTAGTGTGAATGCAACTCTTAGGTTTCTATGAAGTATTTTAATTTTGGGTTACATAATAGTTTTAGACTATATTCAGACCATGCGAACGGTAGGGTCATGTTCTTTGCCGAAAATATTAGGTGTTCCAATCAATCCTCAATTGAACAATATATAAGAAGTGAATGTTAAATTTTATCTTTTATCCTAGAAATGGTGCAGATATAGTGCTTGCAAATATTACTTACTTTGTTTCACTTTTGACATTCTAGTTCATTACTTATATGATTTTCCCCCAGGAAATACGTAATTAAAATTTTCAATATTAGATTAAAATATTTTAAATTTGAAAGTTAGAGCATATCTTTGAAATTAAAATTAAATATACTCAATTTTAAATGTTTCTCTGAAAAAAATAGATGAATATTTTATGCATTTATAACTGTGTACTTAATAACTTGAAATTTAGCAAATGTACACAATAGAAACGTTTTTCAATTGTTGCTTTCAAATGTTAACACAATGTTTAAACAGTAGAGGAAGGAAGAATCTTACTTGGCTTTTAAGTTAATATTAATTATATAGAATATTTCACAAATTTAAGGACACTGCTGGACAATCGCTAAGGACAGATTACAAATTGCAATGTAGTATAACATTAAGCGAGATATGAGGTATAGTAGGATAAAATATAATTGCCACACTGTTCAGACATTAGAATAAAGTATATTTATTGTTATGGAAAATACAGAAGCTGTGAAACATCTGAAAGAAAAAAATGTTCATTTGATACTGCATAGGAAAAATGGAACAATGCATCTAAAAGTCAGCAGGCACCTTGAAGAAATGTACCAGTACGGGATATGTCCATCGTGGAGTGTGATGCAACATTCCACATGTTGTAGCATGCTTTGCACAACATTATCAAGCAGCTGTTGAGACAATTTATACCATTCCCTTGTGAGTGCACGGATGAGAGTGTTCTTATTTGTCGGATGATAGCTTCGACTAGCAACTTGCCTCCCCAAAGCATCCCACACATTTTCAATGGGGTTTAGATCTGGAGAACGTAATGGCTATAAAAGGCGTTGAATACCATCGCTGTCTAGATAATCCTGAACAGCGAGTGTTCAATGACATGCTGCGTTATCGTCCATAAAAGCAAATTTATCACCGACAACACCACAGAAAAGACGAACATGAGGAAGTAGAACTTCATAAATGTACCGTTGGCCCGTCATAGTCCCATTTGCAATCACATGCTGGGGCGACGGCAATTGATCATGATGCCGGCCTACACCATGACACTGCACGTCGGATATCGGTCCCTTTCCTGGATATTTTCTAGACAATAAGCAGCACCATTCTCGCGCCAGATCAGTTGGCATCTGCAATCCGATGACAGACTGAACCTACTCTCTTCTGATAATAGTACGCATGCTCAGTCCTGTTGCGATGCTCACAACTTCATTAGAAACGATCAGTACGGTGCTGTCTGGTCAATGGAACACACACAACAGGTCTGTGGGCGTATAGTTTTCCTCCCCTCAAAAGTCTGGCAACAGTTTTTCGGGAGATCTGCTTTCCTGAGGCAGCAAGAAACTGATTTTCCACTTGCTGAGCTGTGGTGCGCCTGTTTCTTTTTGCTGATAGGACGATATATATGTCTTCTGCGGGCGTCATACTTCTAACACGACCTCCCCCGTGCCGCCTACTACACATTCCAGTAGTTTTAAATGACTTCTACAGCCGTGAAATAACATTGTGAGCGATGTCGAACTCCCTGTCAACATCTGTTATGTTTCGCCCTTCTTCGATCCTTCCAATAATTCAGCCACCCGTAAAATCATCTAAGTGATGTCGGGAAGACATGCCAACAATTTCAAGTTTGTCTATTAAATCTTTCCTGTAAAACCTTGACTTGAAACAACAAATGTCCACACGCGTCAAAACCCTTAAAGCTCTTATGAACGCTATCACGTGATGAACAGATGTGGAAAAAAACTTTGCATAAGCATACTTCTTACTATGTCTCTCACTTATTCTATCTTTCCATATTTTGCTTCATTTCATTTTGTGGTTGCTATTGATGATAATGTTATCCGTCCTTAACAATTGTTCAGCAGTGTATTTGTAATAAGATTTTTTTTAAATTATCTTTTTTTAGAAATTTATTACATCGATCCAAAATTTAAATAGGGGAAAAGATATTTCTCCTTTCTTAAATGCATACTAAATGAAAAATTATGTTTCACTTATAGCATGGTTATTTTCCGATTCCTAAAATAAAAGAAGTTCTAAATGAATATTAATTTTGAAGTATTCATGTGAATTTCAGATTAAATTTGACACTTGTGAGAAACAACTTTTGAAAAATAGTTTTTTAAATAGCCAAATATTATTATAGTTTTAAAAACTGATGAATTTAGAAAAGTATACCTCAAACAATATACGCTTACCACGGTAAACGCGCTTAAAACTCAGGATCACACTTTATTAAATAAATATTTTTTCATGCCTATTTATTTACAAGTCTTCAACTCTGTAAAACAAATAAATTGCAAAATAATTTTTAAATACAATTTCAAAATAGATATTTTCTTTGATACATAGAAATATGAACGTTTGTTTGTATAATAAATTAAACTTTGTACTTTGATGTGAAGGGCGTATTTATTTACATTATAAAAGTGTCGTGAAAAATATTTTTTTAGAGAAACCAGATGAGCTAATAAAAATTATGAACAATGTTTGTTTATTCATTAATAGTTGTATGCTTATGTATAAAGAAAAAAAATTCCTAAATTATACTTAATGAAACATGTTTTTCATATATTAATATTTCGATTTATAGAATGTGTAAAAATAATTTTCCTTAATTTATTGCTTTTTTACGATGTTAGAAATTTATTCATGTAAAACACACACAAATAAATTTCTAACATCGTAAAAAAGCAATAAATTTAGAAAAACTATTATTACTCTAAAATGAATCTCTCATGTTACATTAAAAAATATATTAAATTTTTTCATTCATAAACTTATTGATATTTATAAAAGTATTTTTCAAATATGTTATATTTATAATATTTATTAATTATATTTTGAAAATAATATATATTTAATGCTAATGTGATTATTCTACACCATATATATCTTACAATGATAGTGTAAGATAAAATTATTTTAATTTTGATCATAAATTATTTAATCAAGAAAATAATTATTTCTAAGTATCAATCAATCTTTTGGACTTATTTAAGCTGTTAGAAATTTAAAGACGTAGATGGGCTAGAAAAAATGTGTAATCTTTTTTGCAGACATTAATAGCAAGCAATTTAAGTATGAGGCTTACAAAAAAATCTCTGTTTATGATTGATAATTATGTTTATTTTTTATATCCTAAAATATTAAAGCCAGTACTTGCAACTTTTTCTTACATTTTTTCTTAAATTATTATTTTTTTACGAATACAGAAAAAATTATTTTTGATAATCTTTATTTTTACTTTGAGGAACATTGTCTGTTTAGCGGACATTTCAGTAAACAATGAATAATTTATTATGATTAACTATAAACATTTTAATGATGTAAAAAAAAATATTATAAGAAAGTGAATAGATAAAATTACATAAAAATTTAAACTAAAAAAAACAATATTTCAAGCAATTGGGTTTTTTTTATGTTTAATTTTTCATCATTTTCTTACATTTTTAATATAAAGTACTTATTAGAGTATGGGAAAAGTAATTTGCTTATATTTACTTTGCATCTTCAAAAACATAGGAAAATTTGAAAAAAAAATTAAGATTGTTCTCTTTATAACATCTAAACAAACATATGTAATTAAAATGTAATCATATAAGCAAAAAGTTAAAATTCAGACTCTTTTGCAATAAAAAAGTAAAATGAGAATTTACACCATTAAACCATACGTCCCAACTAAGCATATTTAATGTTCATTAATTTCTATATATTAAGCTCATATATTTTAATAAAGTGTTAGCATTATTTTTATTAGGATATATATATATATATATATATATATATATATATATATATATATATATATATATATATATATATATATATATATATATATATAATCCCATGTTGAGAGATTTAAAAATGAGAATAGAAAAATGTTTATAAGAAAAAAGAGAAAAAAAAAAAACTTAAATGTACATATCAATCTATCAATCTATACATGAGCACGGGACGTATATCAAAACATAAGAAAACTATGAGTTCTTAAATGATGCTCCATTGTAGATTTGGAAACATATTAGATCTTAATGTTGAATAGCAATCCATTTTGTTTCGTTAAATGTTCAAAAAAGTTCAAGAATGATCTCATAGGTTTTCCTTTTAGAGACGATATTAGAATAGAATTGACAGTTATTTGATGTAACTGAATATAGCTAGCATAACCAAGGAAATTTGACTAAAATATTTCTGTCCAGAAATATTGTTTTTTCTCTTTGTAGTAATAATACTGCATCGAGTTATTGGACTCAAGCTTTTGGTTTTGCCAAAATAGATTGTCCTAAAGACTAGTAAAACAAATTCTGGAAATATCTCTATTGTTGTTGTTACTATTGACACATGGGTAAGCCAAGCTCACCATGTCTTGGCTATGCAAATTTAAGTCAATTGGGAGCGTCTTTCGTTTAATCAGAGCACCATAAAGGCGAAAGTACGACTTTTTCTCTTCAAATCCTTCGGTAGATGGCAGCACCAGAGGATCTATTCCTTCAATTTTGGCATTGATCTGAAGGGGGAGTAAATTTCTCCAGACCATTGCACCCATAATAACTGCTCAATGACCGACCACAGGACTTTCGATTCTACATATTTAACGAGCACGTTTTTCGCATGCACTCGGTGGGTCTTTGGTGGCATTGGGAATCGAAAATCACCCTTCCGAATGGAAGGCCGACACCTCTACCATGGCCTACGACACCTAATCTCTAGGCTACCATGGCTCTAGTCTCTAAGTAAAATATACTTCTTAAACTAGGAGTATTGATAAACCTTTAGATATCACTGGGAATAATGCATCAAGTAAATTTCGGTTATCACAGCCGTTGATGAAATGACAGACTATTTGCCAGAAAGTATGAAGTAAAACGTACCTCATGATCCATAGCAATATGAACAATAAGAAAAACGTGTGAAGTAAAAAGTACCTCATGATCCATAGCAATATAAACAATAAGAAAAACGTGTGAAGTAAAACGTACCTCATGATCCATAGCAATATAAACAATAAGAAAAACGTACCTCATGATCCATAGCAATATAAACAATAAGAAAAACGTGTGAAGTAAAAAGTACCTCATGATCCATAGCAATATAAACAATAAGAAAAACGTGTGAAGTAAAACGTTCCTCATGATCCATAGCAATATAAACAATAAGAAAAACGTGTGAAGTAAAACGTACCTCATGATCCATAGCAATGTAAACAATAAGAAAAACGTGTGAAGTAAAAAGTACCTCATGATCCATAGCAATATAAACAATAAGAAAAACGTGTGAAGTAAAACATACCTCATGATCCATAGCAATATAAACAATAAGAAAAACGTGTGAAGTAAAACATACCTCATGATCCATAGCAATATAAACAATAAGAAAAACGTGTGAAGTAAAAAGTACCTCATGATTGCTAAGAATATTTAATTGATTCATTCCAAAATTCCAAAAATCGTAACTCTTGTGAGCATTATATTCATAAAGCGTTCATGTATCTCAATATTCTTTTGCAGCAAAATATTTCAAAATTTGTATGAATATACTGATATTGGAAACTGGTTGTTATATTTACCGATAAATTAGTTTGTTTCTTATCATTATCGCCCAAATTTTATTCCTGTCACATGTCAGTGACATATTTATTTTGACTGGCTGATTCTATGGGAATTCTTTCATTTTTAGTTCTTGCATCTTATAATTTTTAGTAAGAATCTTTTCCTTTGATATACTTGAAATGATAGCGTATACGAAAAAACATATTTCTCAGATAATGCATCAACTAAACATAAAAACATAGCCTGATTAAATGGAACTATAAAAAACTGAAGTTCTCAAGTTACAAATTAAAGGTACAGAAGACGTACGAGAAGATTTTCTTGAGGTTTCTTCTTCTTCTTAGAGTTGGGTTCGTATGTCATTGGGAACCTATGCTTTTCTTGAGGTTTATTAACTTATGATGTAGAAGGATGAAATAAAGTTTGAAGTTTTATTCTGTAAATTCAATGTATAAAGTTCTTGACGTAATGAATAAATTAATTAATAAAACTTTGTAAAATAATGTTTTCCAGCTCTGAATTTAATTTTCTAGATAAAATTTCGATAACTTTTAAATTTAAATTTAATGGCCCGATCAAAACTTCAAAAACTTCCGACAATTCAACAGTTCTAAGACCAGCTTAAGATCCTTTGCCTCTTAAAATAAACTTGCTTTTGACTTTAATATTTAAAGAAATAAGTATTTCACACACACATAAATTAAAATAATTAAACTTTTTTTATTATTATTTAAATCCTTTTAGATAAAAGTAAAATATTTGCAATTTCCTTATATATATATATATATATATATATATATATATATATATATATATATATATATATATATATATATATATATATATATATACTATGTATACATACATACATACAAAATCTAAAATATTCAGGAGTGGCGTCTTGCATTCAATAACTTTTTAGTTACAATAATTTTGATATTTTTTCCTAAAATCTATAAATATTTATATAAAAAACGTTAAAGTTTCTAGATTTTTTCAAAAAAAAAAAAAAAAAAAAAAAAACATTATATTGTGCGTATATAATATTTTTATGTCAAGAATAGGCAGTAAATCCTTTTAAAGCAAAAGCACTAATACATATTGAATATATATATATATATATATATATATATATATATATATATATATATATATATATATATATATATATATATATATATATATATATATATATATATATATAATATTTATATACATACAAATATTTATATATTGTATATAAATATACGAGGGCTACTCTAAAATTATTAAATTTTATTGATATGCGCCGACGATAATTTACAAAATAAAAATAACGGCTTAATTTTAAAATACAAAGTATTTTAACACAGAAGATGATTTTTTGCTGACTTACTTCATCTTGTTTAGCGCAGAATAAATTTTAAACAGAAGAGAAAATGGAGTTGACGCGAGAACATTTTGTTGCTATGATTATCTACAATTTTAAAGCAGGATTAAATCAAGAAGAATGCATTCAATGGGTGCAGTTAGCATTTAGTGATGAATCTGCCGCTCGTGCTACTGTATTCAGATGGTTTAGAGAATTTAGAAGAAGTCGCAATTTTCTTTAGGGTGAAGAACACACAGGAAGGCCGCCGTAGGCAGTGACCCTTATAATGTGTCTGACATACGAAAAATGCTAATGAATTATAATCGCTGTACATATCAAATGATAAAGAAGATACTTAACCTTTTGATTTGCAGCCATACAAAAAATCATTCATGATGAATTACATATGAAAAAGTAGTTAGTTGTTGGGTTCCCCATAATCTAACTGAGCACCAAAAAGAGGAGAGTGTCAGAATCAGTAAAGAAACTCTTAAATTGCTAAATGATGGTGGCCACAGCATTATTTCTAAAATTGTAACAGGTGATGAAACGTACATACCATTTTTTGACGTTGCAACATGTCAAGAAAGCAAAGTATGGGTCTTTGAATATGATCCCATGCGGACAATGGTGAAAAAACAAAACACACTGCAAGCGTGATGTATGCCGTTTTCTTCAGAAGTACTGGATTGGTCAAAGCCATCAAGTTGGAAGGATAGAAGACAGTAACAGCAAACTGGTATACCACTAAATTTCTTTCAGAAATTCTACAAGAATTGAGTATTAGGGGAATAATGATTCACAATGACAATGCATGTTCACATGCAGTCGAATTAACAGTTGAGTTTCTTAATGAAAAACAAATTAATGTGATTGAACATCCGAAATATTCACCTTATCTATCTTTGTGCGACATTTGGTTATTCTTTAATTTAAAAAAGAACTCATGTGGACATCGTTTTCCTTCCAAAGAAGAGATTGATATGGCTATAAATGCGTTTTTTCATCTATTTCAAGAAATGAATGGCTTGAGGCATTTAATCTGTGGAAAAATCGTCTAAAAAGTGCATTGATACCTGAGGAGACTACATTGAACATACCTAAAATTTTATAAGTATAACTTTTAAAATATATATTGTTGTATCTCAAAAATTTCAGAGAGACCTTCGTGTATATATATATATATATATATATATATATATATATATATATATATATATATATATATATATATATATATATATATATATATATATATATATATATATATATATATATATATATATATATATATATATATATATATATATATAATAAGCGGCATCTTTAATGTTTGATTCTTTTTAATAATGTATGAAAATGTATGTAATGTATATATGAACGAAGTATTTGAGATTTAAATTACAATTGCATATTTTGGAAATATATCCTAATATTTTCTATTTTAATGGTATTAATGTACAAAGCGAATGCATTTCCTTCTTTTCGTGGATTGGACAATGTTAAAAACCATTCAGTAAATTATGATTCGTATTTTAACTAAACAAACTAATAATTTTCTTTTATTGGTTAAGTGTTTCAGTTATTGAATAGAATATTCTAACTTATATTTTAACGTTTTTTTATTCTTAATAAACATAACAGCTTTAATTTATGCCAACTATTGGAATTGATATGACATTTCACGTTTATTGAAGTATTTTGTTGTTTCATGATATGATATACTGTACATTTTAAATGGTATGTAATCCAATTCGTCAAATATTAATCAGAATTTTTATTTCAGAGCATTTTATTATAAACCAAGACAAATTTAATATTCAAAGGATATTTTTTGTAGTATTTATTATTACATTTGGTTAAATTTCACTGTAAATAAATTAACCTTTGATATATATGTCAATCATTTTCATCATTTATAAATGTTAACATTAAATATATTTAAAATTAGTTTTAAGCGTAGTTATATATATCTTAATTTGCCGAAAAACATTTCGCTCTTTTAATGAATTAAACAAAGTAGTCAGAAATTTTCTTATAATAATCTTTCCAATATGATTTCATATTACTTTTATCCAAAAATTATAAAGATGAAATGATTTTCCTTGCGTTAAGTATGCAGGTTTAAAAGCATTGCTTAATTTATGACTTTTGTGTAGCAGATTACTTTAATTATATTTTTATGAGTAGAAAATTATTTTCACAAATATAATCAATTAACAAATATAACAATAATAATATAATCAAACGTTTCTGTGGTAAGCGTGCATGCATTGACACGAAGAAATTGGTTCTGAATAGATTTCGTTTTTTTTTTAATTTCATTAGTATGATAAAGGAATTAATAAATTAGTAGCCTTGAAATTATGTCTGTTTTGTGGCTTACTTCTGTTTGTTGAAGTTTTTGAATAAGCAAGTATGATATTTTTAGTATCGTTATAATGTTGTGAATATTGACTATTAAATTTTGAAACAACAATATTTTATTCCGATGTCTGAGTGCTTAGAAAGTCTAAGTCAGTAAATGTCAATTATTAAATAATAATGACAGAAACATAAAATCAGTTATCATAGTTAATATTATTCCAGGTTTTAGCCATAACACTCTTTACTTTAAAGTTATGCAAAATTGCTAATCTTCTGGTCTCCAAAAAAAAAACAGAAAAGAGACATAAAATATGTGACTTTCAGGAAATGAAATACAAGAGTAAAATAAGTAGCCTCATGAGGGAAGGCAAAAGTAATTAGAAATGTATTCGGCACAGAAGTCCAAATCAATTCCAAATTAAATCAAAATAAATGAGTTTTTATAATTTATTTTAATTTCTTATAATAGAGAACTTAAAATTAATCTGAGCTCTATAGTTAAAAATGTAAAAGAACTATTTTTAATGCATTTTTCAAGTATTCTTTGTAGAACTTAATTTATAGTTGTAAAAACATATAATTGTATTTTTAAATATTATTACTTATAGAAGTTATTTTTAAAAAAAATATGCAGCAAACATTTATTAATATATTTGCTAGAAATTTTGAAAATATTTTTCAGATTTGAAAAGGTTTTTCTAATGAAACTTTTCTTGTTTAAAAATGTCTGTTATTTTTTTACATAAATAAATCTGTGTTTTATGCCTATTATATATATATATATATATATATATATATATATATATATATATATATATATATATATATATATATATATATATATATATATATATATATATATATATATATATATATATATATATATATATATATATATATATATATATATATATATATATATAATATATATAATAGAGTTTTTGTATCTTATAACCTTCGAAATTGTAATAACATTCTGTAGAATCACATATTATTTGGTAAATTTTCTTTATAATGGGTACAAATGACTTTAAATTATTCCATTTACGGATCACATAAATGAAATTTACTGTGAATTTCTATGATAATAATTCTTTAAATAAAAATAATAAATATGATTTATTTATTTTTTAAATTTTTAGACCCATTTTGGGCAATTTAATAAGATACAATTTAAGTGGAATTAATATTATACTTAACACTTTTTATTTAAAAGTAACGTATTAGATAAAATTAAAAGTATTTAAAAAACAATTAAAACTATAAAATAAAGTTGGTTATACACTAAAAAAGGCATAAAAGACGCATATTTTAGGCAATATATTTTTTATAAGAAAAATAAATGGAATTTATTGAAATTGAAAATATTTTAGTTCAATAGGAAATTATACTAGGAAAATTACTGTTTTACCATTACAAAAATAAACGGCATAAATATTTATTTGTTAATATGAAAATTTAATTTATTAAAATGGACTAAAGAATATGATCTTTGCTTATTTTAAAATTTTAAATATGCTTTAAAAATTGGCAGTAGTGAAATATATATTTTTAGTGTATTTTAATATTTTAAGCTTAAAATATAACTCATTTTGAATTACTGATATTCCATTTCTTGATTTATTATAGTATTTCAGTGTTTTAAAAATATATTTGTGTGGCAAAATGTACGACATCTAATAAATCAAAATAAATATAAATTTTGTATTAGTATAATTTAAAACATTCCAATTTTTTGTGTAAAGTCATTGTATATGTCAATAAAAATGTTCTAACATATATTTGATATATCGGATGCATATAGGCATTTGTTTCAATAAAATAAAATATTAAATTGAGCATTTACTCATATTCGCAAAGGAAGCTCTATATTAAACAATTTTAAAATGATGAAGTAATAAATTATGTAATTCACAAATTAAAATTTTCATGCATGCGTATTTCAATAGTAATTCACTTAAGTAATATTTCATGTAATGATTTTATGAAATATTTTCATTACAATATAGATAAGTACACACATATAATTAATCTAAAACATGTAGAATCTTTCTTTAAAATAAATATATTAAAATAATTAACTAATACACACCCACACACCACACACACATATATATATATATACATATATATATATATACATATATATATATATATATATATATATATATATATATATATATATATATATATATATATATATATATATATATATACATATATATATATATATATATATATATATATATATATATATATATATATATATATATATATATATATATATATATATATATATATATATATATATATATATATATATATATATATATAAATAGTATTTTAGTTAAAATACATATTTAAATGTATATTATAAAAAAGCAGCAATTTCATCACCTTTTAAAATAATTAGATTCTTAAATGCCAAATTTTGTTTGATGAATTTGAAATAAAGGTGATGAAAATGAAGTTTCGAAAGAAGGTTATTTTCATCTTATTCTGTTACTTAACTTTATGTTATTAATAATCTTTCATGTTAGATTGTTTCATAAAACTTAATTCTTTGATTATTGACTTGTTCGTCTTAGAAAACGGGTCTAAATAATCAGATATGATCTGATAGAATATGTGGGCACGTTCAAAGATGTGAACCTATTAGTGTTTTTAAAACAAATATACATCTATAATTTCCAAAATTCATAAGTGATAACAAGAAACTCAATATATTACGTCCCTTCTAATGAGACATTAAATATTACGCTCTGTATTATTTAATGTCACTGTTTAGAGTTATCTTATGCACTTAGAAGAATTATGGAAGTAAAATTAGACAGGAAAATTGTTTTTCATTTATTATTCATAAATGTTTCTCAAATTTTATGCCATTTTAACTGAATTTTTTTCCCAGATAATTATAATTATATACATTTAACGATCACCTAATATGATTTCCGAATTTTATTTTAATAGATAAAATCTAACGTTACATTTTCATGAAACGTGTTTACTTTTTCTTATTTATTTAAAGTTAAATGAATATGTAAAATATACGGCATAAAATATATGCTTTAAGACTCAAATTTGTTTACAAAATAGATGACATAAAATGACTAGTAACAAAACACAATTACTAAGTTCTCGAATGTTATTAACTAGTTTTCTTCCTGCTATTTTTTTATCATGATGACCCAGTACTTACATTTAAAAATTATATTTTAACCTCTACAGGTAATCGCCACAAGTAATGGATTTCATCTATTTCCGATACGAATAAAATACAAGATAGAAATTCAAAAAATGGTACTAAGAATAGTTATATTTAAATGCATATTATGTCTTGTAGCATAGCTCATAATATCTAAAATTAATGAGGCCGATTTTGGGTTTGGATTTATAAAATCAAAGTAAATACTTACAGAAAGCTACATTTTCCGTTATGAAATGATAATCTTGTTTTTCCCTGACATTCTTAGAAAATGATTTATATTTATGATATATAAAATTAGGAAATTTTGATTTAAAATATGTTTTAAAATTATATTTTCCGATTCTGTCTTTTCAATTTAGTTTTCATATAAATGTGCATTTCTTGACTTTAACTACAATGAAACATATTTACACCTTCATAAACATTGTACACCTTCATGACACATAATACACCTTCATAAACATTGTATTATATTTGAAGCAATGTTCACAAAATATTTAATTTTATTTGCCTACAAATTGAAGCATGACTTGTAAGAGCATAATTAAAAATTGGAGGGAACTCTTATTTCTTAGTATAAAAACAATTTACACTTAGATTATTTTCCTCGTATGCAAAAAATAATACTATAAGGACATATAAATTGTGTGCAATTAAATTTCCAAGTTAGTATTTAAATTCTAGAGATCTATGTGTTTTTAAATTTTTTAAATAAATTAATTAATTAAGATTATTTTATTTCCCCTCAGTATAAATAAAGCTATATGAATTATATAAAGAAAAAATTTAACGATTAAAAATATATTTGATGAAACGCATGAATTGAAAAAAGCGTAATAAAGAGATGAAACATAATTTTTCTGGCAGTGAAAAATATGTATAGTGAGAAACTCTGTACGACACAAAATTCAGACAATATATAAATTTATTTTCAAATTCAGTTAATTTAAAGAAAAAATTTGTCTTAAAATATTTGCAAATCAAATCATTATTGTAAGTTCTAATATTAAACTAAGTATTTTTTTTTGAATATTTTCTGTTATCTTTATGCTTTAGATTCGTTTTATTTTAAGAATAAAATATAAATATAATTTTATGATTTATTTTTCAAATAAAATCCTTCTAAATTATTCGATATTTCATGAAATACTTTAAAACACATTTAAATAAATATTATTTCAAGATATTCTTTTAATATAAAATGAGCGGGGTTTTCTTCATTTCTTAAAATTATATTTTCTGTTTTATCTTTCCTGTCAATTATTATTACATAAAAGTTAAAATGCATTTTTCAGGTACCGTACTCTACAGAATTAAATAATATTTATGGTATTTACGAGAGTTTAAGTACATATATAAATTAAATTAGGCCGATGTGAATAAGTGGAATTTGAAATATTCATTTATCATATTTAAGAGATATTTCAATTTACTAAGCACTTGATCAGTCATTTCATTTTTATTTAAATACCCATTGAGTTCACTTTTCAAAATAACTTTTTTTATAACACAAAAAATGTTGGCTAACATTTTCCGGAATACGTTTAACTAGACAATTATCAGGTGAATTCATCAGGTTTTCAAGAAAATATATCAAAATATCTAGTATAATTGCTTTCAATACCTGCATTCCAATATCTAGTATAATTACTTTCAATACATGTATTCCAATATCTAGTATAATTACTTTCAATACATGCATTCCAATATATCTAGTATAATTACTTTCAATACATGCATTCCAATATATCTAGTATAATTACTTTCAATACATGCATTCCAATATCTAGTATAATTACTTTCAATACATGCATTCCAATATCTAGTATAATTACTTTCAATACATGCATTCCAATATCTAGTATAATTACTTTCAATACATGCATTCCAATATCTAGTATAATTACTTTCAATACATGCATTCCAATATCTAGTATAATTACTTTCAATACATGCATTCCAATATCTAGTATAATTACTTTCAATACATAGAGTAATGATGATCGGTATTTGCAGATACTTGTTTCGTTTAATCTTTCGATTGTTTCTTCTGAAATCAAGGAAATGGTATCGAAACATGAATAATTGATTTTATGGACTTTAAAGATTGAGAGTTCTAAAATTAAACTAAACGGTACCAAACTAGAGATTTTGATATTATAATTAGTCCCCAATTTCCATTCCAATAAATGCAAAAGTTAGATTTTTATTTATATACAAAAAGCTAATCAAAACATTTAAAATCCTTCACCCATTTAGATTAAGAAGAAATAAAGAAAATTTGTTTTTAAACTTTGCTTGTTGCAAAACATTACTGTTCGGTTACTTGAATTTTTTTGATCAAAAAATAACAATTCTCCAAGTACGCACCCCAGATCCTGACTTATTTAGAATTTTCAATCTTTCTATTTTAGGTTTTATATTTGTGTTTCTAACAATTAAAATTGTTTTAAAATGGTCTAAAGTATCATATATTAGAAATTTTATTTATTTGTTTTAAAAATTTCACTGATGTTGCTTGGCTATAAGTAGATACGTTTACTATCAAGTCATTTTGTGCTATAAATGGACGGTAACTCTTTTCTGTGTATCATGTACTATGTTGTGTTTTTTCCAATCCCCGTGATCAGCAAAGCTAGATCAGGTACATGAGTCCATTCACCATAAAAAGGTCAAGCACCAGAAGGAAATCCCGAATCAGGTAGCTCTTGGTAAGCCCGAAACATGATAAAATATGGTCAGGAGACGCCTGCACTGAAGAACACTTAGTGCAGTTCTCAAAATGTCTGTTACCACCTAAGAAAGTCATGGAAAGCAGATGGCCTCTAAGAAAACGTGCAAGTGCAGTTTGATTACGTCTACTGCAGTCCCGAGCCAAGGAACAACCAGCATCCTCCCTCACCATGTACCAAGGATGCACAGGTGGAACAATAGCGATGGTAGTTGCCCTAAATTTAGAAAAAAGATCCATATGAGTAAGAAAAGAGGCAGGCGTGGTGAAATCGCTAGCACCAGCTCTATCCAAATTTTCCGCAATTTCATTACCAGCAACATCCACATGGGACGGAATCATCTAAAAGTGGCCATGTAATATCTTAAGCTCACTTATTTTAGAATAACAATAATTGAAACTTGTATTTTTCCTTTCTTCATGGGTCATGCCGGATTACCTTTTCTTCTTGGAATATGATTTACATGGTTAATATTGAATCTTAAAACTTGTACTTAAGAATTTAAGAAAAACTGCAATCAGTAAATATTGTATTAGCAATAGCAAAAATTATTATTTAATTATGTGTGTTACAATATTTAAATCAAGTCACACACATTTAGTGAATATAATATGCATTAATCAAATATACTGAATTACTTATAAAGTTGTAGTATTAGATGTAAATAGTATAGTACAATAAAATATTCCATACATGAATAACATAAAAAATAAAAATTGAAATATCTAAATGGATTAAAACGAAATCACAATAAAATCAATAACTCGAAAAATTTGAAAAATACAATATATTTTGCAAAAAAATATTTATAATTAATTATGGTTTAAATATTAAATATATAAATGGAAAACGTTCTATAATTTGATAATTAATATGATCCAAACCTTTCATTATTATCATATAAAGGAGCATATTACTTGAACAAGATATACTTTTTTCAAATTTCATCAATCAGTAAATGAAAACCTTAACTAATATAGATCCATGATAGACTCAAGAATAGGCTGGGAATGATTTAATTTACAATTTCTAAGAATAAGTAATTCATTAAGAAACCATATTTTGATACAAAAATAATTAATTTGATGCAATTCTCAATTTTTTCACGCAAACTCAAAATTTAACATTTATAGATATGGATACGTTCTAAAAACAAATGAGTATACCAATTTACTTTATATTTCCATAAAATGTTAGAAAAAGTAATGAATATTACGAATACTTCACTTACAGCGCAAGTACTGCATGTCAGGCGTTTTTAATAGAGATCTTTTTGAAAACACTTGAACAGTATTCTGTTGTAGAACATAAATATCAGTTTCGACTAAAAAGAAGTAAAATACTTAATAAATATATGAAAAATCAACTGTAAAATCTAAAGCTGCTCTTAAAACTTGTGATCCAAAAGCAGTTATATTTTAAAAAATCTTAAAATCGGATGTAAATAAAGTAGATAATATATAGATGTAGTAGTAGTAAGTAAATGTAATACATATACATACATACATACATACATACATATATATATATATATATATATATATATATATATATATACTGACCACATGAGGCATTGACCTATATATATATATATATATATATATATCTTTTGCGTTTAATAAATTGGAAAATGGTTCTGAACACAATATTCTTATTAAATATTTTAAATACAATATTCAAATGTATGAATACAATAGTGCGATACTTTATGCAATCTCAAGCTGCTATTTTGTCATGTAGAGATTTAGGGTATAATGAAAACTTACTTGTTCGTTCCTATACAATGAAGTAAACTGAACTTAAAATATCTAGAAAAGTTTTGCCCTCCATTAGATTCCCAACCATTGTGATATGTTTGGAAACAAGCAAAATTGTCACATTCTCCCCCTTCGGAATCTTTTGTGTCAAAATCAGACTCTCTTTGTCTCAGTGTAACATCAAATGAATCATTTAGAGCAAATTTAAAAACAATACAGTCTCATTGTTTAGTGAGGCTCAACAAAATTAGCAGAATCCTCGATTCCCTCGGTTTTTTTGGAGTTGATTGCTTCCGTTTACTTTCTGAACATGCCTATTTGTAGAAGCATTTATATTATATTGTAGACAAGGATTTATCTTGTTACTCTATGTGTGACGAGGAAGGTATTGATGGCGATGACATGTGGCATTGACCTACAGGCAACACTACTAACGCTTATTTTAATTCCTTCTATACATCATTTTCACATTAATTTGCTGCTCAGCTTCTAACAGCAGAGATGCGGAAAACGGCTGTTGAATAAAAAATGTACATGCATAGTGTGTTTTGAAATCTAACAAATATATCAATTGTTATTATGACAATTTAAAATAAATTGAATTAACATAAAATGAAAATATTTAATATTATAATTTACAGAAAAATAGTTTTTACGCAAATTAATATAATGATATTTTCATAAATTAACATCGTTAATTAACAAATTTTTGCCAAATTATATTGCATACTATTACTTATATATACTTCATATTGAGGATATTTTACTACCCTTAATGCTCAATAATCAAATATTCAAATGTAATTATCACATTTGATTCAATAATTAGCAAAATATTGTTGATTAATTTAAATTATTTCACATTTTTAATCACATTTATTTCTCTTTCACTAAGTACATGACTTCATATGTGGAAAACCAGAACTATAAATAAGGAACAAGAAAGTTTCGCTTATTGTTATGTCTATATTTTCAAAACATTTGAATACTTTGTTTCTTTTTCTGTAATCATATTTGAAAATAAAAAGTTTATGTAATGCATTTACTCAAGAATTTATTAATGTATTTTAAGAAATTTCTTTGGAAGGATGTGAAAACATCATCTATTTCCAAATGAATCAGTAATATTGCATATATTGATTATTTTAATTTATTAAAATAAGTCTTAATATTAATCAAACCAAATTAATGTTTTAATCTTTTAAATTAAGTTTGTGTGTGTGTTGTTGTTATCTATTATAAAATCTTAATGTAAATGAGTTTTAAAATTTATATGAAATTTTATGCGCAGAAAGTTGTATTTTGTGTTCCTCTCAAAAATTTATTTCTTATGGCCCAGCTACGAGGAATAATATAATATGAAAATTGGGAAAATATTTGTCTTGTTCTAATAATACCATTTATATAAAAATAATTAATCATATATTAAACTGTTTTTGCAATTTAAATGGTACTTATTTCAATATGATCTATCAAAATGCCATAATGAGTTCCATAAATGAGAGTTTCATGAATTCTATGAAATGAGTTCTATTTAAATAAACTATTAAAATACAAAAATATTTATAAGAATTAACTTCTCATTATATTAATTTTAGGGCAAAATTATACTTTCAATGATTTCAGAATCTTAATTTTAGGCATACGTACTTGTCAAATGTGTTTTAAACATTAATTTATGTATATGTGCGACATTTCTAAGTACATTCTATAAAATTCGAATTTTGATTTGCACCATAGTTAAATTGTAAATGTGGAATTTTAAACAGAATAGGATCAAGTATATATATATTTAATAGCATAAAAATATCTTCTTACTACACTGAAGTAACATTTAATTCCTGGACCCGAAGGGAAATTATTTAATTTATACATTAAAAAACGAATGCCATCAAGAATATTTTTCTATATTTTTTATTTATTGACTTATTAATATTTTGCTTCGAGAAACCAAATAAAACGCACAGACTCGTCAGGTAAATATTCATTAAAACTTTCATATTTCCTCAGGAAATCGTAACTTTTAATGAATTTCAATGCATCGTCTTAATGTATACCTGCAGCTCTGCAAATTTGTAGGAAGCAGTTAAATCGACTTAACGCAGGGATTGTAATTTCATACTTTACATTATTTCTGCTGTACATCATAAAGTTTTAAACTATGTTTCCATAATGAAAAGAAATCATATCACATTCCTTCCGTACTGTATCCGTACTCTCCTTATAACTTTAAGTATAAAATCATGAAAGAAAATAAATATATTTTACTATGTTTTGTTTTAACACAACACAATTGAAGGCCCGTTAAATATTGCATTTCTTCGATTCTATTGCATTTTTTTCTATTTTAAAACTATCAATTTAATTGTGAATGTAAGGCAATTTTTTACTCTTAAATATTTTGTGAAAAATAGATCTAATTTTTACAAAATGATTGGAAAAATGTAATTTGAAGATTAAATATTTTTAATTAAAATTATTTAAAATTTGATTTTAAATATTGAATTTGTTAAAAAAGCAAAAATGTGTTAATATTTAAAAATTAAGGTATAAAATAGTATTACAATGTATTATTATGTTAGCAAATATTAAAGTATAAAATAGTATTAAAATATATTTTTATGTTAACAAATATTAAAGTATAACATAGTATTAAAATATATTCTTATGTTAACAAATATTAAAGTATAAAATAATATTAAAATATATATATTTATTTTAACAAATTTTAAAGTATAAAATAGTATTAAAATAATAAATTCTACTTTATTATCTTCAAAATAAAACTTAAGAATTGAGAATAGAAATTTTTATAATAATATTTTTATAGTAAAATACAATTTTACTATAAAAATAGAAGAACTAGAAAACTGTATCAAATGAATTAAGCCATCCTATATATATATATATATATATATATATATATAATATATATATATATATATATATATATATATATATATATATATATATATATATATATATATATATATATATATATATATAATTCTTTTCTATGTGACCAAAAGGAAAACAATTCACTGAAAATATGTAGTCCATTGCTATCCCTATATTTTTAATGAAGACTGAAAAATGATTTTAAGAAATTTCATTTACATGTTGAATGTAATTAATTTCTATCCATGGAATGAATCTGCATTAAAAAAACTTGAATATTTTCAACAGATGTATGAAAATAATTTTTCAAATATTGCAATCATTTTAAAAGTAAATTTACCTCAATTATGACAGTATATATACGGTTATTAAAAATAAGATTGTTTAACACCATTCTTAAAAGTTTTCGTACTAATGTACTCAAGTGAAAATATTTATATACGATAGAATTAAATAGTGTTAAGAACAATCATCCTTTCTGCCGTAATTTAATTTTAAATATATTTCTCAAAAATATGCGTATCTGCAATATTGCTATAAACTTCATGCAAATGTATATTTTGCTTCTTAAACAAATCAATTAATGGTTTCGTTGCCATATTATTTACAAGTGTATCATCTTTTATCATGAAAAAATAGTTAATGTTTCAAAGTTTATTACAAAAAACCTTTAGTAAAGTTAATTTTATTACATATATTTATATCATATGTCACTTTTCTCTAGAAAAATGTCATCGTTTTTCCTCACAATTTGTTTTTTAATTATGTATCAATTGCAGTTTGTTGTAATATTATATTGTATAGGAAAAAAGTTTGAGTTTAAAAGCTATGTTTAAATATTCAAAGCAAAGAATATTATGTTCGATTGCATTTTTGTTCAATCCTTTTCAGATTAAATGAAATAGAAAACGCAATAGTTAAAAAAAAAGACGAGTTAATTTCTTCTATGCTAAAATTAAAAAAAAAAAAATGTCTGTGTTAAAAAACGAAATAAAAGAGAAGCAAAAATTCTTATACTTTACAAATAATGGATTGTTGTTCTAATTAATATTTTTTTCCTAAATTACTATTTTAAAAATGCATAAAAGTGGAAGTCATTTTTTTAAGATAAAATTGCTATGTCACAAGAAAGAATAAAAGTTTTGTAGTGTCATGCATCGAATAGTGTGGAGTTAATCATATATAAAACTATAAAGGAAATTTTTTACTTCAATAATTTTTTACATTCAATTTAAAGAAAATAAATTCATAAAGGAAAAGTTTTAATTGGTTAGAAATTTTGTAAAAACAGCCAGATTTCGATTAGGTTAATTCATTACTTTTCTTTTTGTGAAGAAAGATACTATCATTTCTTACAGATATTATAAAATTTTCTTAAAAATTGAAAAACGAAATAATATCATAAGAATTGAAAATAAGCAATCAAAAATATATACGCCTTTTCTCCTGATATGTTTGCTTCAAATAGGAAACTTCTTTAATATAATTTTTATATTATTGTAAATTGCGTACATTTATCTTTTCTTACATTTTTAAACATTAATTTGCATGAAAAATGTATACACTGTATAGTAAAAGTGTGTCTTTCCGTGATTTTGCTACATTATTTTGGCTTTAAATAATGTTTTAATAAGTTCTGCAACTATGTAAATCACAGTTTTTAAAAGCAAATGAAAACATGAAATCATCTGCACATTCACAATCCATAAATAAAATAAATGGACAAAAAATCATAAAATATAGAAAATGAAAAATATTGGAAAATACGGAATAATTTGTCACAATAACCATAAAAAGTATTGTTTTCGAATCTTTATTTTTAAAAAAGATACTTAAATTCAATTTCAATTGCAACTATATATTTATAATGTTATATGTTTGATACATTTTTATACACAAATATTAAACTCAATATATAAAAGTTAAAATAAAAATGATTTGTGCATTTTTACTTTAATCACAGAAATATCTCTACTTAATATATTTTCTTCGTAAGTTATTTTACATTGTTGACAGAATTATTAATTTAAAAATCAATAAAAAATAAATTTTGAATGATGTTGAAATATTGAATCTGATTATTTTATTTCTTCAGCAATTAAAATAAGGAATTTAAATGAAAGTTTTAGATAATAAATTCCAAATCATATCCTCATACATTATCGAGATATAACTAAATTTCTGCATCGAAAATTATGAAAATTTTGTAATAAATTGTTTTATGGTTAAAATAAAATTTCTTACTTAACTTTTCACATTCTACATGGTTTGTCATCAGAATTAACAATTATCCTTGAATAATTTCTAATGTCATAAATAACAATATATACTAAGTGATGAAATAAATTTATTTGTTTCTTTAAAATGCAAAATATTATGTTTAAATTAAATTAATGAAATTTAAATTTGTTAATTTTAAAGGAAAATAAAATTATTGATTTTATTACGTGAGAGACTCTTTACTTTTTATAGAGAACACCCAATATTTCGCTACTTGAACAGCTATTAGAAAATATTTCTCACTAATTTTTTTTAAGACTTTTATTTTATACTAAAAGGTTTTAAATAGTTTTAAGTGTTTTTCAATATTTTTGAAATGCTTAAGCATTACAAAGCTTATTTTGCAATATTTCATTTTTTTTCAAATATTACAAAAACTTGAAAAATTAGTAGATTTATTAACTAAATAAATTCCGCAAAAAATATAATGAGTTGTAAATTTTGAAGTATTGTATATAACACACACAATTTTTACAGACATTTAATCAGCGATAAAATGAGTTAAGCGTGAAAGAAAAAATAGAAGTATTTAAATAAAACTCTCATAAAAATGTCCTTAAAAATATTGTAAAAATGACTAAACTTTAACATAAAAAATTTTTTTGGAAACATTTTTTATATTAAAAATAAAGTTTATTATTTTGTTAATCGTATTCTAATTACTAAAACGAAGAATTCTATCTTTTGTTTTTGTTGAGAATACATTCTTTAGTGTTTTTCAAGAAACTGCTAACATTTTAATACTAAGCAAGTTGTTTTATATATTTTCTTAAAAATATGAAATCATATTTTTTAAAATTTGAATCATTATATGCTTATAAGAATTTCATTTAATCTTTTTATCCTCTCTAAAAGTAATATTTAAAAAATAAATGTACAATGTACAATCAAACATTTTAAAAATATTTTTTGGATGTATTTTTTTAATTTTGCAATTAGAATTAGAGAAGAAATACATTCATTGCTTTTAAGCATTATTTGTCACATTTTATGTGGCAAATGAATGTTACTTTTTTATATATATGAATGACAATTTTCAAATATATTTTGAAGTAACATTTTAAACCAATTTATTTTACTATTATTATTTAGTTAAATGATATGTGAGAGATTTATTTCTTACTATTCAAGGTAAGAAAAATAACTACAAATAGCTTGATTTTCTATTGCTAACTATTTGCTTCATAAACTAATGCGAGTTCTAAAATAATACTGAGTTGAAGTAAATGTTGCTCATAGTGTTTTATACAAAAGAAGTCCATTAGAAAGATAAAATGCTTTCATTTAAGTTTGAAAATTTCCTGATATTAAGAATCTGTGAATTTAAAATAATAGATAAAAACAAATAAAATGCATTAAAATAAAATTCCATTTTATTTAATAATATAATAGTTTTTATAAAAATGTCTTTAAGCCTAACTGTATTCTTCAATATATTGTATAAATTTATAAATAATCTGAAAATAAGAAAACAAATAGCAAGAAAGGTTAAAAACTGAAATATATTTCTTTTAGGTCTTAGCAATAATCTTTTACTCACAAATTAAGCATCTTAACCATAAAATATTTTCCTAAGTATTTAACGAAGAAAATAAATAAATGATCAACATATTTTAATAAGTTCATCACATTGTCAAACTAATTATTTTTAAAATGCCTTTATCAAAGTAAAAGGAAAGAAACAAATGATAAATATATATGAATTTCTACAAATTTATTTTTCTTTTATGATTGTAAATGATTCATGTAGAATAAAGTATTCTTTTTGACATATAGATTATATCCCTTTACGGAAATTGAAATCTGTTTATACAAATAAATATTTGTTTCGAAAATAACTCTGTAAATTTGAATTATCGTTATTGCTAAAAAACAACCCTTATCTATAACTTATTAATACACCTAACAAGGCTTAAAATCGCATCATAGATTCAGTGTATAATGCAAATTTATATATATATATATAAATAATATATGTATATATATACAAAAAAAAACATTAATAAGAAATTTACTTCTGATTAGAACATATATTAAGGAAATTAAATAAATATTGTAACTTCGATTTTATATATATATATATATATATATATATATATATATATATATATATATAATCGATGCTTTAACCTCTTTTCTTCTACATTCCCATCCTCTTTGTTATTCATTGGTTGATGTCTTCTCTAGTGCATTAAAAGTTCTTCAATTTTTATCTTCACAAGTTAAATTTATTAGTAACCTACTTCAAATCAATCTAAGTTCAAATAACTTAGTTTAAAATATTTGATAATATATGAAACATTTGATTTTATCCTGGTCTGCCATCGATGATCCTAGATAAGATTACAGAACGAACAAAACAAAATATGATTAAACAATAAATTTTCATTTCTGTGAAGTCCAAATTATTGTTTTCTTTGTTTAATTCGTTTCATTAAGGCAAAGGCATAAAACATGTCATAATTTAATTTATTTATATTTGCAAACTCAGTTTGTATATCTGTGAGGAAGAATGGGAATTTACTACATGTTTAAAACTTGTTTAAATTGATATACTTAAATTTAAATATGATAAAAGTCATATTTGAATTTTAACACAAAATCGGAAAAGTGTATCATAAGTTGGGTACAGAATTTGTTGCATTCTAAAGACTGAAATAAATATAAGGGGTCCTATTTTGCATGAAAATATATATTTCAAATAAAAATTATTATCATATTTTCTATAAATGTCAATTTAAAAAAATGATCAAAAGGTTGAAGCACTTTCTGTCACACATTTGTAGGGTAAAATTTTTTATTACCTCATATATCATATTTTATCATTCTTTGGTGATATAAGCCAATCTGTAGAATATCTGATTTTTTAAAAATATGTAATTAATGATTTGAGTTAAATATTTTCTCTTAAATCCAATGAAGGATGTATAAATAGAAGAGTAATAACCATTAAGGTAACGGTTAAGTAAAGAAATAATATTTGCTAATATAAAAAAATGAGGCTGCTAATATAATTAGACATAACGTCTGGCTAACGTAATTAGAATCACGTAATTAGACAAAAGGCATCACTTTGAAAGACCTGATCTCAAGCTTCTAAAAGACATTATTAATATTAGCAATCAGAGATGAGCAACAATACCAAATAAATGGTTGAATATATATATATATATATATATATATATATATATATATATATATATATATATTAAATATATAAATATATATATATATATGAAAGATATCATGATATCACAGTATGGAAGACGTCATTTAAAATTTCTCTTATGCAACACTTTATCCATGAGATTCTTGCAATTAACGCCAACCTTTCTTCATTTTCATTGATAATATTTTTCATTCCTCCTTTATTATTTAAATCTAATTTATTATTAAAATTTATTTAAACCTTATTCCTAAATAAGTAGCTTTAGGTTTCTTGCCGGATGTTGTTACTATTACATCTCAAGTTTATTTGAAAAGGTAAGAATGGGTAAGAATATTGAATAGGTCTATTTAAATATGAGAGTAAGGGTTTGATTGTGAATAATCAGTTTTACTGGATTTGTTATGGAATATTCAAATAATGTTTCTAGAAACTTATTAATTTTAAGTATTATATATTTGTTTTTATTTTATTTTGTCAAAAATGTAATTAATTTATACATTGAAAACATATTTGTTCTTAGAGCAATGTTCAGACTTATGCCAAATAGGCTATTTTCCCTGAAATATATTATAATGAATTTAATTGTCACAAATTTTTGATCAAAACCAAGCTGCCCGTCATCTTATGGTGCTTTATCTTTTTTATATTTCTATTCAAAATCAAAACATTTTGCAATTGGATAACGTAATATAATGTTATATTAAGTAAAAGAATATAACATTAAGTTTTATAAAGTATTAAAATTTGTAAGATTCAAAAATATTAGTAATCACAGAAAGTTGTACTTGGCAGATGAAGCGCATCATACAGAGATCAAATGACCGAAATTACAGCCTCATATGAATTGTGGATGATAACAAATTAATAGTTAATGAAGACGCGTTTTTGGATATAAAGGATGTCACACATCTCCAAATAAACTTGAAGACAGTGTGAATATATTCTTATATAAAGCAGTTCAAAAGACTTTCAGATATTACAAAATTGCTCTAGTGTAATGAAAGGTGATGTATCTCAGGCCAGTTGTTGAGCAAGAATGGACCATAAGTTTTGTACCCACTACGTGTGATTGGATATTATCCTATTGAATTATGGCTGATGACAAGAGTTTAAAATTTGGGAGGACCATGGATTCAGTTCTTTCGATAAATAATGATTTCTGTTGAGATTACTGGGAATGAGAATTAAAAGAGATGTGAGAAATAAACTCAACACAACCAAACGATTTCTCTAAAAAATAGTCGTAATATCTTTATAGGTTACTATTAAACCTCATTTGAATTTGGAATCGTGCTCGAAAATAAACTCGAGAAATTTAAATAGCTCATTCAAATAATAGTCACGATGAAAATAATAATACTAGGAAGATACGAAAGAAAATAGCTCATTCTCGTAACTCAAATAGTTGCCAAATTATAGTTTCCGATGATGTGCATACTTCATTGGCAAACATGTTTAATGCAAATGTCGCATTATTTATATGTTTCCTGCAGGCTGTCTCATATTGGATGATTAATAAAGTGAATAAGGAAAGTTACTATAAATTTGGATGAAAGACTGATAATGCATTTTACTTTAATCAATTTGTTTAAGCAAATTCATTCATTTTTAAATTCAAAAATAGTCTAAATGAATTAGCTGCTTACAATAGTATGGAAATTAAATAGTATTTTCATACTTGTCTACTGATTTTCATGTTTTATTTCATACTTCAGTATGAGGATCTTCATGCACGTATTTATAATATAGTTCTTAATTTCCTTTTAAATATTTGTATTTCATATTAAAAAACTACTTTTCCAATGTCATCTTTTCGACATATTTAGTTATATTTATTAGTAAATGCTTGACTGTGAAAAAATATAAGAGAGAGAGAAAAAAAATTAACTTAATAAATTAAAATGATTTATATTAATAATTTAAGACTCCAGATAAAAAATTATTAATTGTGGTAACAATTTTTAGAAGTGTATAGATTTGACACAAATTCTTAGCAGTTTTTAAAACTTTAAACATTAACAAAAATTTATTTGGATATAAAGTGGCGCACTTTTTCTTCGGAAGATCTTATTACTGAGATGTGATTTGTAATACAACAGATTTTTCTACAGAAATAAATTGGTTTTAAGGATCCTTAGGAGTGATAAGTAAGATATTACTGATATTAGAAAGTGTTTTGGTTGTAATAAAAATTCTAATGACTACATTTTTCTCTAGAAAATGATCAACCATTAAAAAAACTTCCTACATTTTGCCCTCAAAAATATTTCTTACTTACGCAACTTAAAATATAAAAAAATGCGATTAAAATAAAATTCAAGGTTTTTTATGGAAATCAATTTATAAATTAAATTTTTTCTTTGCTTATAAGAGTAAATACATTGTATTTTTTACCTATTTACAACACTAGAATATTAGATAGCTGATGCTATAAAATAAATATTTTTTTATTTTAATTTTTGTTACCGAAATTACTTTGTCTTAGGTAATATTTTAAGCTTAGTAAGAAGATTCTAAAAATAGAATTAAAACAAATAGCTTGATGTTTCGTGAAAAATATGTTTGAAGATGTTTTTATCATTTTTTTTTTTTTTTTTACTAAACCTTGGAATATAAAAAATAGTAAGTAGCTAAACATGTTAGTGCTAAAGAAGCTATTGATGAATTAACTTAATACTTTCTCTTTGCTGATAAATTACATAAAATTCTTCAATATTATAAATACATTTTTCATATGTGGTTTAATTTTATTTTAGATTAAATGGAAAGCAATGATGTAAAAAAAAAAAGAAGAAGAATCTATATTAATGAAGTTCATGTGTAGTGTTAATGCATTTCACTGATTTTAAATAATTTTCTTCTTGAAGTAATTATCTAATTATTTTTAAATGAAACATTTTTAAGTAAGCTGTATCTAAATGTATAGCAAGTAAATTTTTGTATAATAACATACGTAATTTAATTATTTTTTCGTGTGTAGAGGATAACAATTTTATTTTGCTAAGAATAAAATTTAATTTTTGTTATCACCTTGTCTTAGGTAATATTTTAAGCTTAGTAAGAATATTCTTACAATAGAATTAAGACAAATAGCGTGATGTTTCGTGAAAAATACGTTTGAAAAGGTTTTTATAATTGTTTTTCTTCCAAACCTAGGATTATAGAAAATAATAAGTAGCTAAATATGTTAATATTTAAGAACCTATTGATGAATTAACTTAATATTTCCACTTTGCTGATAAATTATACTTTAAAATTTATATACTATTTTTATTAATTTTATTACTAAATTTATATTTATAATCTTATTGCACTATACTTTAAAAGTTATATAAATAATGTACTTTATATTTTTATTAAAATATTAAGGTATATTTTGTTGTCTCATAAAATGCGGAAAGGACAATTTAGACTAAATATCATTTTTAATGAAATATATTTATTTCCAGCTCTAAAAATTTATAAATTTTCAATCCATTAATATCGTAGAGAAATTATTTGAGTAATTCTTTGATATTACTTTGATATTATATATATATATATATATATATATATATATATATATATATATATATATATATATATATAATTTATACCCAAAACAAATAACATAAATGTTGCTTAAATTCCTATAAATAAGTTCCTATACAAGAAGAGTTGAAAGTTTCCATATTATTTAAAAAAAATTTGCCTCGCAAAATGCAATTAATTTTGAAGATTAGTATTATAAAACTTCAGAATGAAGAAAGAATCAAATTTTTTGTGCTGTCCTAGATTATTATTCCCACAAATCTGTTGTAAAAAAATCTTTGACTTTCCGACTAAGAATATGAAATTTTGTCTCTGGAGCTATTTGAAGGTTGAAAACCTCTAGAAGTAGAAAGATACTCGCTATAGTGTTGAAGTAAAAGGTATTGATGTGTAGACTTCATGTTGTGTATTTGTATTAGAGAAGCCAAAACTGCTGTAATACAGTTGCTTTGTATGACACTGCCTAGAGTACGAGGTAATATTTTATTAGTTAAACTTGAGAGTTCTATTAGTTTATTAAAATACACTGCAAAAAAAAGTTATACCTATGAATATGTTACTAGTAGCTGATATTCTTGATGAAATTCTGACAAGAAGAGTAGAACCATTTGGAAACACCAAGTTAAATTTATTTTAAAAATTAAAACAAAATAAATACTCAAATAGAGGGAAATTCAATATGATATTATTAGATATTATAAATTAATGGAAAATTTTAAATATAGTTAAGGGATATTTCGTTTGTTGTATCTTTTTAGAAATAGTCAAAAAATTAAATTTAAATTCTAAATAAGTCTTTCAGCTCTGAAATAAAATCATATCCAAAATTTTACCATTTTAAATTATTTTATGGAAAAACTAATGATAACAACGAATCGCAAATTATCATTCAAAGTTTAGGAGATTTTACAAATGATAGAAAAGGTCTTTTTATAAAAAATATATTAGTTTACATATAAATGAAAACATTATTTCATTAATTTTTCAAAATAATGATGGTTAGGTTTCTAAGAAAGAAAAACATTGTACTTATTAGTATATACCAAGTATATACTTGTCACTAATATTCCAAAAAATGTAAATATGTCAAAAATGGCATTTATATTTACATTTTATTGAATTTTAACATTAAGTGAGAGAACATAATCAAAAATTACATGCTCAGAATTTAATATTTTACTGATTAGCATTCTTAGACTATATGTGATGATGCGATTAATGATCTAAAATTAGTCATTTTCGTCGCTATGATAGAATAAATGGGTATAAAATGCATGTTCTTGGACACAAGTTAAGTACAAAATCCAAATTGATTTTTGAATTTTTGATATGAAACTATTTAATTATTTCTAATGCTTTTAATTAGTTAAAGCGTTACGTGTTAGTATTTTTATTAAATTTCTTACCAATTGTTAAATTAAATATTCATTGTACATAAAAGATCTCGTTATATTCCATTTCACCAAAATAAAATTTATGTATATATATATATATATATATATATATATATATATATATATATATATATATATATATATATATATATATATATATATATATATATATATATATATATATATATATATATATATATATATATATATATTTGCATGTGTATGTAATTTTTTCAATGTACTCATTACAGTAAAATCTTCAATGTAAATGCTGCAACTATTAAATATTTTATTACCAATGAAATATTTAATCATTATGCAGCAGGAAAATGCTTAACTCTAAGGAGTGATTAATATTTTTTTATACGTTTATATGCTTTGTTGTTAATTGCTGTAAGAAAGTGCGCTTTAATAATTTTTTACAGTTGTTTAATAAATTGGAGTCACTAAATCACGAGACTTTCAAAATAAAATCACTCATTTATTATTGATACTCATTTTACACAATTTTTTATGAGTATATTGAGGTTTTTCGTTATTTTTTTTCAGAATATTTACTGACTGAGTTAGGACAAAAAAGGGCACAATTTTACCTTTATTTTAAGTAGATAGAGGGTTACGAAGAATACTTTTTTTAATCAAAATGCTTAATCTATCGCAAATAATTATCAGTGTTAATAGCTTAAGAGATTATTAATCAAAAGAGCGCTACTAAAGAGCGCTCTACCTGATTTTAAGGAAAAAAAGTATGGACTGGAAAAAATATTTTAGTATTTTTAGTTTTTTATGAATACGTTTTTATTTATTTTTCCGTTGCTAAAAATGTGATGTTTATTTATTTATTATTTTTTTGCTAATATTTAATTTTAAATTTATTGGAAAATTTTATATTTAATTTAGAAATATTAGAGTAGTATATTTTTAAATAATAAAAAATATTTTAGCCATTATTTTATTCACATAGATTTATCTATCACAAAATCGTATAAAACAGAATATATACTATTTAAAAAAAAAATCTGTAATTTTAAGAGTATGTGTGCTTATAATTATCGAAATATATATCAAACTATTTATACCTTATTTATTTAAATCTGGAAAATAGGGAATAAATGTGTTGATGTGTCTGCCGTTTATTTAATGCTTTAGACGAAAATAGTGCAATTTGTTTGGGAAGAAAATAAAGGAGTATTCGCCTATTAGATACAGTTGCAACATCACCAATTTTATTTTAATAAATGAACGATTTAATGTCTGATAACAGAAAACACTATTATCTTTCCCTTTACAGAAAGAGGGATGTCAGCATAAAATTTGAAATAAATGATTATTGTTTTCTGAATACTTAAATGATTATTATATTATTTTCAAAATTTTTATTTATTTATTTATTTTTTTGAAATTTTACAACAATTTTATAATTTACAGAATGATAATATGCAACATGCACTTCTTCAAATGCGTTTTTGGAGAATAATTTATAATTTTTGGCTAAATTATCTTTCACAAATTATTTTACTGTATTATATTTTAAATCTTCTGTAATGAGATGATTTTCAAATGCTTTGGATATTTACACAAATGTATGTACACTTTTAGCTGTTGTAATTAAAAGCGATAAATGTTAAAATCCATTGTAGTCTAATAGATATTTACATTATTATTTTTTGTCATTTTCAATAATAAAGTTTATTTTATTCAAGGAAGTAAAACTCTTGCTCTTAAAACTATTAGTAAAACTTATAAGGCAAATGTTATGTTATTGATAAACGTAAAAATAGTGCTAATCTTTAAAGAAAAGTTTTGTGGTTTTCCAATTTTTCTTATTTATTTTTCTGTTTTTACTATCAATTAATGAAGATTCTCTCTCTCTCTCTCTCTCTCTCTCTCTCTCTCTCTCTATATATATATATATATATATATATATATATATATATATACAAAATTATAATAATCATTATATTGAATTAATTTTGATAAAATATATTAAAAACGATTTTTATGTAAAAGTACATACAAGTATTGTCTTACTTTATCTAAAACGTTGAACATTTTTTTACTTTTTATCCAAGTAAATTATAACCAGTAATTTAATATTTAGAAATTATTTTCTTTAAATATTTTGAAGTATCATTTAAAACTTATATATTTTAAGTTCTGTATTACACATCTTGTATTACATTGTTGCAATTTTTTTTTTACAATTTTACAAATTTTGTTGTACAAATTATATTAGAAATGCATTTTCAATTATTCATTATTTACATATCTTTCAAATGCATTTTAAAGTGGTCTCGTTTTCTATAATATCCTAAACATTCATATTCCAAAGATGTGAATGAACTTTATAATATTTGTTTTTGATTTAAAACATTGAAATTCTAAAATACAGACATGGTATATTGAGATTGTTTATCTTTAAAAATAAATTATTACTTTAATCTTTTACACCAAGATCATTTATACATTGGGATTGAGCTAAGTTAAAGACAAACTATTTTAATATTGTCAACTGAATAACTCTTATAAATTGTAAGTAATAAAATTAATCAATATAAAATAACATAAATTTCGATAATAAATAAAGGAAATTATTTTTCTCATAAGAAAGTTTTATATCTCCCAATTAAGAAATATGGTATCAAGAACCTAATTTTCTCAACATTTATATTTCTATATTTTTTTGGATTTCTTATTAAAATATTGAATGCATATTAAATTTATATTTCTAAATAAATTATTAAGTTTATATTATTACATATAAACTCATATTAAGTTTATAATTCTAAGTTAAAGAATGAAAATATCTATTTAAAATAAATTATATTAATGAAAAATGCCTTATCAGATTAACTTAATGCTTGATAAATAATTATTAAACTCAATTAATAATTCACTAACATAAATTTTAATACCTGTTCCTGAAAATTACATCCCTGCTCTGTTTTACGTGCTTTAACTGCTTCATCTTGCATAACAAAAATTATGCTACCTATTTCCTTATATTTGAGTATTTTAATTTGCAAATTCAGTTGATTTTCTGTATCAATTATTTGAATGACTTCTTAGCTGAGAATAATGGCGTCTGTTCAATCAAAACTGCTTGGTAACCCTACATCTTTTAAATTAAGCTACTATGTACGATTTTGCAACTTCAAGACAAAAAGTTCATGTTTTACACAGGCTTCAATTTTTATGGGAACATACTATTTTAGATATATTTTCGCTTCTGTGTGATACATTTAAAGTGGCTTTGCAAGCTAAATTTTTTTAGCTTGCTTTTAGACGTTGCTGTGAATTAGTAACATAAGATTCAAAAGCACAAATAACGACAGATTAAAGGAAATCTAATAGAATTAGTCACAAATAAACAAAAGATACATAATAAATATAAAAATTTTAAGATTAAAAAAGATGTTAGCATGCTATAAATCGATAAATAAAATTCATTACATAGAAATTAATTGTTTTATGTTTGTTCCTTAATATATATAAGAAATTTACAAAAACAAAATAAAATAGTAATGAAAAGACTGTTTCATTTGATTCCGTTATTTATCAATAAACTAATTCTCAACCAAGATAAGCGTTAATTACAAATTTAATTTCATCAGCTTTACTATGCATGGCTTACTATAAAATTTCTTTTAAATGCAGTTCTGAATAAATATTTATCATAGATTAATTATAACATACATTTCAATTTTACTTGTACAATGTTTTCACTTTTAACTACTGCTCACACTTAATGCTCATCAATGCAGCACTGAAAAATTATACATTTGCATCACTTAGATAGACTTGTTTGGTGTTATTGGATCTTTTGCTTAACATATTTCTAAATCAACTGTGACATTTACGTTGCTTAAAAATAAACTAGAAACTTTGGTATTATTATTTTAAAATTAAATGTTATCATGAAATTTAAAAGCATAATATTCATTTCTAAAGCTTCTAATTTAAAACATTTTTTGGTATGAGTTTAATGATTTTATATTGTGTTGGTATTTAAAACACTGATCAGAAAAATAATGGATTATTAAAAAAATATGCAATTGGATAAATATTTTTTTGGTTGAAGATGTCCTTCCAATGACTTTAAAGTGTAATTGCTTTCATTAAATAAAATTGAATTTAAAATTTCAAAACACTTGAACAGCTATAAAATTATATTTTTATACACATGTTTAATGAAAATGAAAAGAAATATATGAAAAGAGAATGAAATAATAAAAAGAAATGAAAATGAAAAGAAATCATTAAGGATATTTTATAAAGGACATTCAATAATCTATGGTATGAGTATATAATTCATGAATTATGTAAAAATAAATCTCTAGTTACGCAGAGAAATGGGGTCAAAATTGTCTAATTATAATGCAAGTAAAATTTTTAAAATTATTATTCAAATAGTCTGTTTATTTTTATTTATATTTTTTTACAATTGCAGATTCTTACAATTTTAGTACAATGGTAACTTAAAATTACATTTGTTAAATTAAAACGACTTTTTTAATTTTTTCAGTACAATTGATATAAGCATCCTTATACACACAATGAGTTATGCTTTTATTTTATATTTCTCACTATACCATTCAGTTTAAATAATATCTTAATTTTCCAAATTTATTATTTTAAAAACTGTAACACTTTTTCTAAGAAGTGATTTTTAATGGCATTCAAATTTACTGATAATAAATTAAATGACAATGGAAATACATTTTATGACACTTTTCCACCACAAATATCCATGCTTAAGTTTTTATCTCAAAACTGGAACTAATTCAGAAGTATTATTCAAGGAGTTATTTTTCCCAAGCGAATTTTTCCAGACATTTACTTTTCCACAATCATTAGTGGCTGATTCTTTTGTTATCATCACATTTTTTATGCCTTAATAGACCTTAGGCGATTTGATAATCACTAATTAGTGATATTCCACAGTACCCAGATATCATCGATCTAATTAGCAATTTCTTTTCAGAGGAAAATCCTTTAGAGACTTAACTTCGTTTTAATAAAGTTAGAGAAAATAACACCTTTCGTTTGATGTATTAGGAAAAAGAAACTACTTAAACTAATGAAGTGATTTCATTCAATAAACTTCATTGATATATTTTATGACTTTTAAGCAGTTTTAACCAATATAAAATAAAATTTAATAAATTTAAACAATAAATATAATTTTAAGAAAATAGTACAAAATATTTTAATTAAGTACACTTTTTAACCAATTTGTTTTTAAATTTATGCATATATAAGAATTAAAGAAATCGAATGTAATTTTAATGATGTATTTTAAAATAATTGGAAAAATAAATGCATAAAACTGCTAAAATTAGATGTATCTAATATATAAACTTAATAAATATTAGGGTCTTACTTTGCAAAATCAAAGGAATTTTCTTTATGTACATAATAATTAACTAGAACTCTAATTATTCGAACTCCGTTTATCCGAATCGTTATCAGAATTATAGAAAAATACATTAAATTGCAGAATAGAAGGATAAAACTAAAACACACTGCAAGAAAAGGAAAGATACCAGAAAAGGGAAAATAATAATGACCTGTCACACACACTTCAGGAATTCTAAAATAGCCTTTTGAAAATGCCTGATTGTTCAGAAATTAGTGCTGAAGATATAGCAATAGGGATTATGAGTAAGATCCTAGCATTCAAACGTAAATGAGGGCGAACTTATTGAAAATGTCGAAGAATTCAATGACTTCAACATACAATTTAAAGCAGACACGTGACTATCAACTAGTGCAGCATTTGCTTGCTTTGAAGTGGATCAGCCAGAATAAGACCATAAAAAATTCTCACTTTCAAGCAGATGCACGACTTAGCTGCCCATAAACGGATGAATGCAGTGAAACAGCTAATTCTGACCAAGATGTTCAGGAAAAAATGACTTAAATGATGAAAGTAAAAGCACTGTAATGTGTAATGAGAAATGAAAGTAAAAGCACTGTACACACATACTGAATTAATGTTCAATACTTATAAGTACTTTGACATGTATAAGTATTGCATTTTTATATAAATGATTAAAAGCTCATTTTAAAAGTAGAATAATTAATTAAAATATTCTCTTTTATTGAAAAAAATGATTATCTGGATTGTGTCTAGTCTCAGATGACTCAGGTAATCAGATTTCTACTGTAGTGAAATATTCCTCTGAAAATAGATATTTAGAAATTTTTATTCTGAAATCTACATTTTACTTAAAACAGAAATTTTCATTATTTTCAAATATCAAATTCTTGCCACAATAGAATTAATAATTTTGATACATGTAGAGCGAAATTTCTTCCCTTAATGATTTTCCATATTCATTAAGTTTGCTATTTAATAACTTCTAAAAAATACACACGCCTAAACTCTTAAAGATGTTTGCCAAAGAAAACTTAATCATTAAAGCAATATGGTTTGTTCAGTTTTCAGTTCAAATTTACATAATCTCCTTTTTTCAAAATGCAAGAAAAATTGAGAAAAAGCAATATGAAATCAACAGATATATATATATATATATATATATATATATATATATATATATATATATATATATATATATCTATATATATATATATATATATATATATATATATATATATATATATATATATATATATATATATATATATATATATATATATATATATATATATATATATATATATATATATATATATATATATATATATATATATATATATATATATATATATATATATATATATATATATATATATATGTCTTATTAATCAGTATAAACTACTTTAACTATTGTTAATATGTATCAAGCATTACCTTGGTTTTAATCATCATTGATATATTTTATGACAATTATTTAATAATAATAAATACATTTTCTGTGTTTTATTGGGCCACTTTGCTTAGCTCAGCAAATGTAATTATTTAACACACCACCATAGGGCCATCATTACTTTGCACTGAAGCCGATAAAAAATTCCATCAGTGGATTTCGGACAAATGCCTCACTATGAGTTGTTAATGTATGGAATCATGATTACTTATTACAAATATATTTTTGGACATCTGAATTTATGGAATCTAAAATAGGACTGGACAATAGGGTGCTGATTATATAAAATAATTCTATTGTTGTACCATCCTATTATAATCAGTTTTATTGCCCTCTTGTAATACATACATCTACATTTGCTGCTCATTGATTGTTTTTGTTATTTTATATATTACTTATTACTTTGCCCTAAATATTCTAATACCAACGCTGGTATATGTCTTTCTTCCCAATTTTATCTAGTATATTCTGCATGGTGATAAACGATATCCGGAATTAAATATTTCCTGAAAATTTTGAAAAGTTTATTTGAAAAATTCGAATTACTTGTACACTTTCCAATTTAACCTAAATCAATCTAATATTCTACCATCAAAGTGCTAAAATTATGGTCAATGCAAATGAGTCTTATTATGTTTGATTTGGTTGGGGTTTTTTTTTAATTTTCTTAACCACTTTCGGTGCATGAGCGCTTAACTGACTTGTGCCTACAGCTAAGAGTAGACTCTAAACAAATACATATAACTAGATAAGTTCTTTAGCATAGATAATATATAGAAATTAAATGGAAGCAGAGTCTGAAACTGTGTTAGGGGTTATTGGTATAATGGATATAATTATAAGCTTTAGCCAGATTAGGCTTACTTCAAAATTTCGAAACAATTAACAACGATCAAATTTGTAGTAGAAGTAGTTAAGAATACAGAGAAAAAAGCCAATGTATATGCTAAAATATAAAAGTACATCCGATATTAAAAGTATTAAGTATTCAAGCTATTAAGAACAATAATGAAAGGGGACATGCGCAGAATAAAAAAAAAGAAAAAAATACTCAGATTTGGCAAAGAATACATGAAGTTGATGGTACGTTGTAGATGGAAAGAAGAAAACATTAAATGGTGCAAATTTTGCAAATATTAAAATATTATAACAATTTACTTTATATTTTGTATAGATAATTATTTAGATTTTCAACTATCAGATACTATCAACTATCAGATACTATAGCAACATTACTCATTTTATTTTAGTAAAATTATAACCATTTAATGTCATATATCATAATTCTTTTTAAAGTTTCTTTTTAAAATTTTGCATACATTATTATTATTAAGAAAATCTTATAATGTTCTAATATAATGGATTTAGAATATTATAATGTCTTATTATATTCTATATAAATCCATAATAATCTAATATTTTCAAAATTATAAAATACTTTTTAATTTTACAAAAACTTTCATCAGAACATTAAGCTGGAATATGTATTTTTTTAGCTGCATCTTTAGAGAATGACACATAATAAGGAATGAAAATTATTCCTAGAGAATAGCAATTGTTTCATTAAAATAAAAAATATCACTTTTAGTTTCCCTACTACACGCATTTCTATTTTCTCCTTTTTTAAAATATGAAAAGATAAGAAACAAAAATAATCAATCTGTTTTACATCAGAAATTAAATTATAAAAATAGAAATTACATTACATATATTTAATTAAATGTTATTACTTTTATTTTAGAATGTTTTTAAAGAGTACAAGCATATTAATCTAAAAATTAAACTCTTTATTTAACCTTTTAGCTAGCTCTTTTATTCAGTAAACTTTGCTTTATTTGCTCTCATATTTATCAAAAGAGTTCTTTTAAGGTTAAGTTTATATTTTAAATGAAAATCTTACATAATACTTGGTAATTTTAGAAACATTTTTTTTTAAATGAAGTGTGTTCATTTTGTCAAAATATACGCTTTTCAAGAAATTAAAGGAAAAATCATTCCTAAAATATTTTTTCTTAACTTACCAAAAAATATTATTTCCCATTTTTTAAAGGAAAATGATGTGCATAAATTTTAAACTGCTTCTTAAATAAGTGGAGAGAAAATGAGAAGTATAATTATGTGGGAGGATAAATTTTAATAATGTAATAAAGTAGTCAAAAAAGAAGAATTTGATCTTTAAAAAGGTGAGAAATTCATAATTTATATTAACTTAGGATTTAAATGAAACATTATTTTTGTCAAAGTAATAATTACACGCAAAATATATTAGTTTCAATTCATTAAATTATACAGATAGCTTCTTGATCATATTCGAATAATTATTTTATTTCAATATTTATAAAATACCAGAAGTTTTATTTTAATCACTAAAGATAATGCTTTAATAAATTGATAAATCATTCAATTAAGAAATATTATTACTTTAAAAAACCAAAACTGTGAAAAATAATTTTTGATTGCAATTATAGTGAAGAAATGCATCTTTACTTTCTTGCTCTTATTTTTATTTTTTTTTTGTATGTCCTACAATATTTATTTACCAAAGCTGTTATATTTTTAGAAAACAAAACAGATAATTGGTATGCTTAAAAACAAGGGCTCTTATTTCTAATTTTTTCAATAAAAATAAAATAAATAAAATATACTTATCTCTAGTTATGCAATAACTTTTTTATGCAATAACTATGTTCAGTTACCAGTATTACACAGCAGTAAAATTAGTTATTTTATATAGTTATTAAATAATTGCAGAATATATGATGTTCTGATGCCTCATAGTTATAAATTTTAATAAACACAAATTATTCCAATAAATGCACATTTGATAAAACCTTCATTAATTTTATTTAAAATAAAGATTCATGCGCAAATTTTGCTTTGTTTGCATTTTGAGATTTTCACATACATTTGAATACTGAAACTAAGTGTTTTTGAAATGTAGACATTTGCATTTGCATTAGATGCCGTTTTATTTTTATTTATTCATTTTTGCTGTCCTAATACTATTGAAAAGATAAAATTAATTATCTATAATAGCAAACCTGTTTACTGTATTTCTCATATATAATGAATCTGGAGAAAATTTTCTCTCCCTCCAGATGAATTTGGAAATTGGGGGAGTGGACTCTTCGGTGGTGCCATCTACCGGAGGAGCTTAGAACAAAGTCATTACCTTTACCTTCATGGTCCTCTGGTTAAACGAAAGACGCATGAACCCTACTAAAATTCGCATAGCCAACAGGCGAGGGAATTTGACTTGTTAAAATGTGATATATAACAGCACAACAATAGCATAAGTAATATGTTGAATAATACCCATTATTGTCCATGATTCCTAAATTTATTCGTAGTAGATTAGTTCCGTGATAAATTTTCCATTTTTGTGGTAAATATTTACATTATTTTTTACATCAACTAATATTTATAACAACACGATTAAAATACAACTGAAATTTAAAAAAATATTTTATGAAGAAGGAAACGCTTTTTTACTTAAAATATATTTATTTCAAGAAAGATTCCTTAAATGGAATTTTCGGTAACTTTATTTAAATAGGTTGATATAAAAATGACAATGATAAAAAAATAATTTTGATTAATAAATATAATTTTAAAAAATTATGATAAAGAAAATTAAAAAAAAATTTTATTTTTGTTTGAATGAAATGCACCAAGAAATTAATATATTTATAATCTTTTATGGCTTATTTTTTCAACTGAGATAACAGCGAGTTGTCTAAAAATAGTAATATAGAGTAACAATGATTTTATCTCTTTCGATTCTATACAAGTAAATAAAATTCGCTTATTAAAGATGTGTTCATAAAATGCTTTTATCTAACTTATTGTAAATAATGTTCAATTTAAGTAAAATTTTTCTAATTTGATTAATAGTTTCTCATTTTTACCAGTGATTACTGTTTTTAGCATGCATTTCCACTTGACGTTTAAAACTTAAAGAAATCCAAGAAAGATAATAGTGAGGATACACCATTTTATGATTATTATGAATGAAGTTTTTCATTGAAATTTCTAAACTATTTTTTTTTATTTTTTCCTTTGTATCTAATCAAAAAAAGCTGATATCGAGAGAACATGTTTGGCTAGGATTGCTTTGATCGGGAAAGAATTCATTGGGATGAAAAATATCAGTAGTTGTTTTGTTTTTTTTTGACGAGAATTTAACTACGCATTTTACTTGGTGCCAAATTACACGATTGTTTTGTGCTGTTAAAGGTAATATAATGGTTTTAGGAATAAAATGAGTGGCAGAAACTCTGAAAATTAATAACTAAGAGCACATAATAACAATAACAAAATCAGATCTCAACAAAATAACTTTTAGAAAAAAAAATGCTGGAAAAAATAAGATAGAAAACCTAACATTAAATCAGGGAAACTTAAATTTTCCTGCTATAACGTTGAAAATTGACGATTAAAAACTATTTCATTAAACAGTTTATCAATTTATTAAAGAGAAATATGTATATAATTTTAAAAAATCAATTAAAAATAAGCAAAACAATAGTAGCGTAAAAGTGCACTCCACAGAATACACCTCAAATGTGCTATTCAAATCTTTGCTTGTTACATCTCTTTTCCTCTGCAAGAATTCACTTACATGAGTGAAAGTTTTACAATAATTATAATTGTAATTTAACTAATAAACGTAAATTAAAATATTAAAAATTAAATAATGCAATTCTTAAGAATAATTATAATAATTTTTATAAAGACATGTGGATGACAAATTTTAAGTAAATAAAAATCTGATGTCTAAGAAATTGTAATTGAATTTTTTTTCCCTTATTAGGAAATTCTATTAAGAACATCCACATTTTCATATAATGAACTATTTCTATGTGTAAGTTTAAAATTAATATGATGCATAGCGATTGTTCACGCATTCACCAAAATATTTAACTAGCAGTAGAGTTTAATGATATTAATGGATTACGATCAGTCTTAAAATTTTTCTCCATCTACTTTCCATTGTTACATTTTTATTGCCCAGACGACTTTAACACATTCTTTCTCTGTTGTATTTTTTTTAAATTTCAGTTCACCTCTTTCTATGATGTATAAATCTTATTTTTTCCCTTTTTATCATATTGAGAAGCACTATATAGATTCTTTCATTAGCAACATAAATATGCAGAAAAAGATTCTTCTTTATAATCAGAAGTTGAATGACTTGGTTTATTAATTATAGTTATCTTTTCATTTCCTTAAAAATAGTTTTATATTCTACTGACTACTACTTCTTTCCTTAATTTGGTTTTTAATTTATAAATTAAAAGATCGGAGATAATAGAATAATTTGGAATATATCTTCGATATTAACTTGTGAATCATAAAAATGCTTGAATTAGTATTCAAAGATAGAAATTTATTTATCTAATCCATCTTAGTTCTGTTTGAGTTCTTTTTCCGTAACTAAACATATAAACTAGATATTTGACATATTCTTTAACCAAAATATGTTTACAAGGCTCAGTTTTTTAAATTTGCTCTTTCAATTCAACGGAGCCCCATTCATCTGAATTCATTACCTCATCAAATGAATGTTTAAGATATGAGATTCAAGTATTTGAAATTATGCCATCAATATATGAGAGTGCGTGGGTTCTGTATCGATTCACAGCAAAAGTACTTTGGTCCAAACAACTTTACATTGGTATTCGGAGAGGTCTATTACAACCGGGAAAATTCTTACAAAAGTTGCTAGTTATCTCTTGAATTAAAATAATCTGACAATATCCTTTTGTTAAAATGATGATGATAGTAAATAAAATTTCTATTTTCAATATTAAAGAGTAAAACTTTTTCAGTTTTTCTGATTTCATTTAATGTTCCATAATCGATGCAAGTCTGGTACTCTACCAGAGGCTTATACTAACATATTACTTGAGCTGCAATCTGACATTCAAGTTTCAATAATTTTATAATCTATAACATATCATTATATTTATTTTAATTATTGTAATCTCATTCATTCAGTCTGTATGGTTGGGTACCTGTCTCGAGGTTTATTTAAAATCAGCTCAATATCCTGCTGCCAAATATTTGGTAATCCAGATTGATTTGAAAATTTATCAAAATACTTACATAACATTTCATTTAGATATGGAATTTTATTCCATATTAAATCTTCTTTTCAAATTATTCTTTTAAATTAATACAGGTCAATGCAATTTTGAGTTTTCCTGCATAAAATATTCTATTTCTGAATCTGTATAATTTTACATCTTATCTAATTCAACATGATTGATATTGGATAGACAGTAAAGAAGCTTTCTTAGATTCACATGGTAAGTGTATGATTCTTTCACATAACGCGTGGCATTGACAATTATATAAGATTCATTTTAAGATTATTTCGAAATTTTTGATGGGATTTTGTTTGTAATTTACATCTGTTTAAAAAATAAATTGGATTACAAGTTTTTCAATTTTTTTTTACTTGTTATTACAATTTTTTTTTACAAATCTTGTTGGTGCAGTTAAAATCATTCAATGTGCACGGATATTTTTATTTCTATTATGTACTTTATATCTTTGCATGTAATTATTTTTAATTTTGAGTTAGCACAGGCATTATTGGCTTTAACAATTCAAATTAAAGGTTTTAAAAAATAAGGTTTTGTGTGTGTGCAGAAATATTGTGTCACAAAGCTCACGTTGTTAAATAACGGATACGGTAATTTTAAATTTGGATTATCACAAAAAATTCACCAAACTCAAAATAATAAAAATTTTAATAACATTAATTTAAAAATGTTTTTTGGAATGGAAAGGTCTAAATGAAAAGATAACCAAGATATTTTATTGCAAAATGAAGATACAATTACAAAGGAGTAATAATCATATAAATTACATTGTTGTGGTGATTTTGGAAATTTTAGAAAAAAAACCGAGGAAACCCAGATTTTTTTTAATAACTGAAATACAGAGATATTAATTCAAAACGAATGTAATAAAACTTAATAATTTATTTTAGAAATGTAATAGCAAGAGAAATTTACATTAACAATCAAAACATTCTCGATGAAATACTTGATGAAATTCAAACTTTATATTTCTTTTATGGCATTTACACAATAATGTACCAAAACTAAATTTGACAGTTGGGAGTTGAAATGAGAGATCAGACTCACCCCTTTTAGAAGTAGCATTGTGGTGTCTCATATCGTCAATGGCATCACGACTCGCCGGTGTCGATGGTTCTGTTTTCTCATCAACTTCTCGTCCTCTACTCGACATCTTCGTTTTGATTTTCCAACCGCTGATATTTCAACATCTCACTTGGCTCACTGCTCAGCATCTCGCTTGGCTCACTCATTCCTCATGAGCTTTCTCCTTTTTCTATGCTATCTCTCTCTTCAGACTTTGCTGTCTCTTCTTATTCTCATCTACTTATCGGACATCTGCAACTCCCTTCAGGAAAGGCGAGACAACACTCCTACTAGAGAGGGCAGAATATATATAATCCGTTTACAACTAACATTTTTTTAGCTTTTCATTATGTTCAATGAGGATCCAGTCCTTGACTCCTATGTCGGGCTTCTCTGTGCGAGGGACTTTTGCGTCCTCTCCTTTCTTATATGAAGTTTTGAACTCTTCATAATTCTCGTCTTATATCCTCCTCTTGACACAATTGGTTTCCCAAAAGTCTTTAGTACCTCCTATACTTCATTGGGATAGGTCAAAATCTCTCCCCCTCAATCCCGACTGGTCGCAGATTTACATATAAAACATTTCATGTAACATAAACTTTCTTGAAATTTTCTCAAAACCACCCATCCATTCAAAAAGGAAAAATTTATTCTTTCATTGAATTTATCTCATTGTGCCAATTTGCATTGCATCCTTTCCTTTATTTTATAACAGCATAGTTTGAAAGGAAAAGAGAAAACATTAAGATTTAAACTGACAATAAAAATATATAATTCCATTTTATCAGGGTTTGGTTACGTCGTTCTACATTTCAACATATATGTATATAACAATTTCATATTAAACTAATAATTGTTCAAACTGTGCATTCCATTAAAATATAATAAAAATAACATTAATAATTCAAATAAATATGAATTGCCATATATTTTGCAGTTAATCTGTAAAAAAAAAAATATTATTTTTTTTCGATCAAATAAAAAAGTAAAAATAAACGGTATTTAAAAAAGGATTATTAATCTAAGAGTTCATTTTTGAAAAGAAATATGTCAAAAATGTGACTTATAAATATCAAATATAATAGCATTATATAGTATCATAATGCTCTAAAAGGAAAGCTCTTGGTGAAAATTGTTTGAGGATGGAAGTTTACAGTGAGAATCTTTTCAGTCTTAATATTGTTAAGTCAAAAGTTATGCATTACGATTTTAGAAAAACTCAGTAAAGATCTGAGTATTGAATGGTGAATAAAAAAATGTCCTTCCATCATAAGATGTTACAGCATCAACTATGGAATAAGTGTCTAGAAAATAATCATGAAGGTAAATGAAAAAGTACATTCAAAAAATTTTCACAAATCGGGAAAGTCAATCTTAGTATTAAAAGTATGAACAAAGTCACACATTTTTGTTGGTATATAAACTCCTCATATATTTAAGAATATAGCCAGATAACGTAGTGGTAGAGTTTCATGCTCCTAAGCCACTGGTCCAAATTACGATCCATGGTCTGGGAAAGGTCGTGACTACAATTTTCATTCCTCCAGTGGGTTGATGAACTCAGAAACAAGTATGCTTGGGAAATAAACATTGGTGGTTTCAAATAAGCCTTAATTTTGAATCAGAACATATGGTTCGCACTCCTGGGCTTCTCGAACAAGAAAGGTTGGATGGGCACTGTAGGCCATTTCCCGCATGATCTGTAGTGCCAAAGAGTTTAGTTTTTATTTATAAGAATGTAATAAAAGAAATATTTTTGTGGGTTTATGCGGGATTAGTAATCTTTAATTATAGTTTATAATAACTAAAATATTTTATATAAGAAATGAAGTAAATCCACGGAATAAACAAAAGTTAGGATATAAATTACGAAGAATTTTTCAATCGTAAAAGTAAATTAGTAATGGTAAAAATCTAGAACATTAGGATATAACAATAAAGATGGGCAAATGCCAAAAACAAATTCTTTTAAATTAGATTTTTAATTAAAGATAAGTTATATATGTTATTAAAGACAGAAATTTTAAAATGTAGAACCACACACACACACACACATAATTCTTACCTGTTGCTAAGTTAGAAAAGTGACAGTTCAAATGTCTATTAAAAATGTAAAATGATTACTAAAAAATTTAAAAGTTTGAAATGGAATAGGTTTGTTCAAATAATATGATTTTAAAGACCCAACAATAAAAATTAAGTTTTTAAGAAATTGCACATGTACTCAAAAGCCATAATAGTGTGTCGTGAAATTCATGTTAGAAAAATTACTGTAAAAGAAAGCTTTAAATTAATGTCAAACGTCTTTCTGCTATCAAAACTTTCTTTAATTAATATATTAATTATTTTCAAATGAAGCATGATTATCAAGCAAAATACAAGAGAGTTATTTGATATAATAATAATTAAATTCAGTTAAATATATAAATGCCATTATACTGTAGTAGCAATAGTTAATATAAGCTACACTTTCACATACAAAAAATAATATTACAGTAAAAGGAATAGAAAAGTGAAAACATTTGAATTATGTAAATTTAAAAATGATTAAATAACAAGACTTTCAAATGAAAATTAGTCAGCAGGTTACATATATTAATGTAATTAAAATATAATATCGAAAAATTAATTAGGAACTTGGACGACAAAAAACTAAAGTTATGAAATTAAAAAGTAATAAGTTAAAATATATTAAAAAAAGAATTATGAATTTAAAATAGAAAATTTCTAATATTGACATTTCCAATTGGTAGACTAAAATTCATACTTAATTCACTTATTTTATTACGTGTAAAATAAAAAAAAGCATTTCAAGGTTTTACATTTGAAAACCTTTGCCTGTCAAATTAAAAATACAAAAAAAGTAAAAAGTATTAATAGTATTATTTCCTCATTAATTTGAATATATATATATATATATATATATATATATATATATATATATATATATATATATATATATTCTCTTCTGATATTAATTATAATTTAAAATAAATTTTCCACATTTGCATTATTTATAATTAAACTATGCAAATCTATCTCTTGATCTCTCTTGGCAAATATATTTAATCGGAAGGCCACAAGCAAATTAATTATTTCTTAAAAGAATTAAATTTAAAATTGGAAATGGAGTATACCAAAAATTTTATATAAAGTAATACGTCTTATCCATGCTTAAGCATCTAAGTATTTAAACCATACAATAATCAAAACTAATTAAAAATAAGAAAATTTTAAAATTAAAAATTTAATTTTTTTTTACGAAAATACGAATTGTGAACAAAGATTTAAATTTTTTATAATCACAAACATATAATTTCCTGATATGCAATTATTTGAATCACTGAAAATTATATATGGACTCTAATATGTTTTCTTTGTTAAATTTGTCCAGGTGTATTAAATTTCATCAATTAGCTAATTTTAATTTAGTTAGTGTCTAACAATCAATGTTATTAGCAACATCTCCGATTTTTCTTATTCCAGTATTAGTTATTTAAAACATAATTCTTTTATGAAAGATTTAATAGCAATAAAATGTGATTTAAGTCTTAATGACGTTACCAACATTCTTAAGTTTTATATTTCTGGAAACACAAATGATACTTATATATATATATATATATATATATATATATATATATTGAATAGTATGCACTTTTAAATTAACCTTATTACATATTATTTGCCCAGTAAACTTATTTAGCTTCGTTTATTCTACATATTGATTAATGAGGAGAATTTTCCAAGGGATTTCCGTTTAAAATAATTGGAGAAATAATAGACATTTTTACAATTTAATACAAGTCATTAAATATTAAATTTCTCAATAATTTGTAATTTTATTTAACTTGATAAAATTATAAAGCTTTTATTAAAAATACACAATAACTAATGTCAAATAAATCTAACTTAACAATTTTAAGGCATAATTAAATTTGTCTTGCTTTTCAAAATATAAATACGCAAGTCGTTAGCGACATAGCGTAAGAAAGCTGCTAATGTACGTTTATATTTAGACATTATTATATTGATAAATATAGTAATAAAAATCAAAAATATCTCTGTTACAAAATATATCTAGTACATTTATTAAATCAATAAAAATAAGTATTTCACTTAAGGACATAATAGCACATTTCAGTAATTTATAATTAATATGTTATAATCAAAGTTAATTTCAAATTCTCTTAAAAGGGTAGGGTAAAATATTAATTAACTTTTCTCTGACGAATATCTTATCTTAGCATGCTAAATTAGATTCATCATCAAGTGAATTTGTTAGCAGATTTAAGCTGATATTTAGATTAATTTTTTTCAAATCGATTCTATTTTTATCTCAGTTTAATTGACAAGTTAGTATGGTTTAATGCTTCCTATATGAAGACAGTTCATTATCATATATACTTTAAAAAAAATTCCTCAATAAAAATTTATGTGTTGTCACTTAGAATCAATGCATAAAATAATCCGTTCTCATTACACATTATTATGACAAAATATTTCCTAATTCAATGAACTAAATTTAATATAAATTTACAGTTTACGATACTATCATATCATTGCTCAAAGAGTTAGGGATATTTAAAATTTGCAATTATATATGTATTTTACAAATCATTTTTGCTCAAAATTAAGAAAAATAAATGCCATGATATTTCATTCCCATGCATTTAGCACGTGATTAAAAATGAACGAAATTTTTATTCATCAAGTTAAACTATTTTCATTTAAAGTTGAAAATTATAGAATTATTCATTTTGAAATGCATAAAATATCACTCAGAAAAACTTAATTTCCTTAATCCTTTCATTTTTGATCACAACATTAAACAATGTTCTTATTTGGTTGTTTTCTTTGAAAATATTTCGAAGACAGTAACTAAGAAAGCGAAATTAATGTATGAGTATCAAGAAAGGAAATTTAGATTTGATTTTTTTAGTCTTGCATTTAGGTTCTCATTAACATAGTAATGTATTTCTATTAAAATCAAATTTTATGATTGTTTTGGTTACAGTGTTTGATAGTATATTATTATTATTTCTTTAAAATCTACCAAAGGAACAGAAATGGTCTTCTCATACCTATTTATATAGCTTAGAAAAATAGTATTTTACTAATTGTCATCTTCATTTTATCTAATAATATAATTCATTTATAAATTCATTTAATTATTAATAATATTTTGCTGCGAATATTATTGAATAGTTTAGTATAATGTTTTGCTTATATTATTAAAATGCACAAATTCTTTATTAAATTTTGTGAAAATATTATCTTCGTTGAAAATAGATTAGATTGCATAGTAGATTAGAAGTATAAATTGTGCAGAGTTTTGAACTTTGAATTTAAAATACAAGTATTTATAAAAACCTTTTAAAACTTTTTTAAAATTTAGAATTATATTTTCTTATTTGGTTTTTAATTTTCTGTCTACAAAATGAAAATCCAAAATTGTATTATATATGCTCAAAATAAATGAGAACTATATGTAATGCAACTTTAAAACTTTGCCTGAACTGTTATGTTAAAGTTTATTAATCTTTATAAGGTAGATATGGAAAGAATTGTAGTACACAAAAAAATGATGTATTATTATAACATAGAATCAGAAAATCCATCACATAGGAATTTAAAAAATATATATTGTGTAAAAATTTTATTGTTTTGTAGTAAAGGCTAAATATTTGTGCATTCAGAAATACAGTTTTTGCCTACCATTGTCTTGGTAGTTTCTAAAAATTTATTTTTTCTATTCAATTCCAGATCAGTCAGTATTTTGTATGGACAAATTAACGCAGCCTAAAGCTGTTGCAAAATTATTTAGTGAATATTCTAAATGCCACAGCAATTTTTTTCTTATACTTCTCAAGACAAATGACACATTTTTTGAAGACACATTTTTTCTTATAGTTCTCAAATTAAGAAACAAATAACTTGAACACATTATGATTTATAAATGGTTGTGATATTTTTCATTTTATCATCTTCCAATTAAAAAATAAGATAAGTGTTACAAACATTTCAATGCACAGAAAACATTTTGAACATTTTTCAAATAATATTTTATTTATTCATCCTATAATCACAATACAATATTGATTTCTCGTTTTCAAATGAAAAATATTGCAAAATTATGAGTAAGATGTAAAAAGATCAGTACTATTTTGTTTCCGGTCATTATATAACCATATTTATCAGAAACATTCAGATGGTGATTGTTATCTAGATATATCATCTATTTTATAAAAGACGCCAAATCAAGGAAACTATATTTTTCAAAGACCTTAAGTGTTTGAAACGTATTACTAATTTATTTAAAAAAAAAGTTTTTACTTGCATCTTGTAAATAGATTTATTTCTCTACAACTTTGGAAAGACATTTTAAAATTTTTGTGTCGAATCACACTCGATTATATCAAGGATAAAAAACTTTATGTATTCTTTCTTCAAAAACAGAATGAAATAAAATTTTATTTGAATTTTGGGAAAAAAAAACATATTGAACTGAATTTCATATTGCACTTGTATTAAAAGAAATTTATGTTTCAATAATACACAAACAAAATATAAAATACGCTTTGAAACATTTATTTGTTTCATTATTATAAAACAAACAAACGCTTGGATTTGTATTAAAATTTTCCGGTAAAGTAGAAATTATTATTTCTCAGTGTTTAAATTTAAGGCTTATAATTCCATGCTTTTTTCCCATGTTTTTCCATGTTTGTTTTTCTTTAAAAAAAGTTTCCATTAAATATTTTGATTGAAGTTACATTTGACCTTTTGAAGTGAATCTATATTCTGAAAAATAATAATGTATTTTATTGATATTTTATCTTCCGAATTCAGAAACATTAATCGAAAATCAAATTAAATATTTATGAATGAAAAATGAAAAATTAATAATTTTTTAAACTTAAAAAGTCATTAATTAAATATTTTTCCGGCAAAAAATTGTTTAAGTTAATTATTCCACTTGGCTTACATTTTTATGCCGTCTTTTATACTAAATATCCTGCTTAAAATAATGATTTTTGAGAGGAGACATTTTATAAAAAAATTACTTTTACGTGATACATTCTACATAAAAAGTTAAAGAATTAATGAGTTCAAATATTTCAAATCTGTAATATTTATTTTAATTCTACAAATATAATGACATTTTAACGATAATATTTTAAACTAAGTTTAATCGATTTTATAATGAATGTAATATTTATACTTGGTTTTTAATTAATTCATAATTATAATTTCAGTAATTAACAAAACTGAAAAAGCTCATATTTAAAAATAAGGCAAATAAACTGAATTAAAGATTCCATGTCTCAACATTTATTGAAATTATATACAACTTAATTGCATAAAAGCAACAAAAGTAATTTTCAAAAAATACCTTTGATCATATTAATAACTAAAATTTTTGTTTTATTTTGGGAATTTTTAACATCCTTATTATTAAGTTCTCTATTTTAATTTAATTATAAACTTTAAAATAATTAGTTTAGCAACAGGCTTTTAATTACTTAAAATACAAAGTAGTCATAAATTATAGTTATTAGTATATTCGTATTGATTTAATTTTAGTGATATTTTCAATTATTGATTTATCGATTGCTTATTGTATAATATCTATGAACCTAATATTAATTATTAATTTCTGTTTTTAGTAATGATGATAATGTAACTAAATTCTATCAATACATACCTTCAGAATGTATATGTTATTATTTAGTAAAAATATTTTCTATTAAAATAACATTAAAGTTAAAAAAAATAGTTTTGAAGTACTTGTATATAGGCTGTTTAATAATAATAAACTTTATATTTTAATGAGATGTATAAGGGAACAAATAAGTAATGTAAAAAAAAAAAAAAAAAAAAAAAAAAAAAATGTGTGTGTGTGTGTGTGTGTGTGGTGTGTGTGTGTGATGTGTGTGTATAATAAGTAATGTAGAACTAATGTATAATAAGTAATGTAGGACTAAAAAAAATGTGTGTGTGTGTGTATAATAAGTAATGTAGGACTAATGTGTATAATAAGTAATGTAGGACTAATGTATAATAAGTAATGTAGGCCTAAAAAAATGTGTGTGTGTGTGTATAAGGGACTATATAAGATGACTGATGTCCAGGATAACAGTAAAAGTAATAGTGTACTGTCAAAAATCTTAAAATATTAAGTAAGTGGCAAAATTAAATGGCGTCTTAACATTCCGGAGTTATTATCATCTTGTGGTCTCAATTAACAGAATATATATATTCTCTGCATAAGAAATGGAACTGTTCACATCTTATGGTTTAAGCGTTTTTATTTTGAATATTTTTTTAAATAATTTATTTTGATTTAATTATGATTTCAATGTGCATGTGTCTTTTCCTCCTGTATACATTACACATATGGGGTATTGTCTTCAAACATTCTGTTTTTAAATAAAAGGAGAAAGATAACTTGATTTTGAAGTATGCGCATATGTTTTTGTTTGATTGTTATAAATATACTCTAAATTAAATAATTTTCTTTTAACATCCAAAATTCAAGATTCAACACATTAAAAAAATGTGAAATTTAAAACGCAATTGACCGCTTTAGATAATTTAAAGTGAAAAATGAATTAAAAACTTTCAATTAAGATAGCGTTTCAGGTAAGATAACATTTTTTAGCAGGCTGAAACTGACCTTTCTTCAATGTTTACAACATTGTTGATTATATATCTATATCTATATATATTACGTTCTTATTGCAAGCATTTATATTATTACGTTTACAAAAACAGTAAATATTGCGAGTAATAAAATTTAAATTGAGAAAAATTATTTAAAATACATTTATATCTCTTTCAAAGAGCAATATAACGGCAATAATAATAGAGCAATATAACGGCAATAATAATTATATAATGTGTATATTTGAGATTATTAAATAGATTTAATAATTATTATTAATAATAATCTTAAAATTCCTACAAGATTTCCTCATGTTTAACAAAATATATAAAAATGAAGCAAAATATAAACATATACAAAAGTTCAAAATATTCGTAAGTAAAACACTCTTATTGTATCATATGTGCAAAATATTTTCTGAGAATATATATTATTATATTACTCCCCCGAGAGAACTTTTTTAAAGGAAAGTAGCATAATGCATCAGAAGAAAAAGCGACCTTTCATTGCCAAAGAATATAGAAATAATAAAATAGCGATTCCTCTTTATGTAAATGTCTACCTTAAATCCAAACTCTAATCGTTATCTTTTCCAATTTTGTGATTTGTTTCTAGTAATGTCAAAGTAGGGAATGCTATCAAATAAGAAACATTAAAGGCAGAGAAGAGATATGGTTGCAATCTAAAACAAAAGCAAATCAACAATTTTCTTGACATCAAGTTGGAGAAGAAAAATGTCAGCAAAGTTTCCAAATACCTTTAGGGAAATTCAAAGAACAGAAAGAGGGAAAAATAAATATTGAGTAGAACTAGAGTGGTGATAGCATCAGATTGTTCGTATAAACTTCCAGATTTCTGTTTTCTTCTGCTGAAGTTGAACTTTTTTATTCTTTGTTTGAAAAGCTTAGAAAAGGAATTTGTGAAACTCTCTTGATTCATCATTATTTTTGTCGTATCAAAGAATTTATCTGGAGAGAATCGAAACAAATGATCGTAGTATCTTTTTCAAACATATTATAGTAAATAATGTGGACAATATATTTCGAACGTAATAAAACGGATTAGTATTGTTTTCAGTTTTTCAAATATTCAATGGTTTTCAATTTTCAGTGTAGAGTTAATTTAACTTTATTTTCGACATCAGTATATCTGGCCACTCTCTACGTACCATTTTATTATAAATTTTAAATGCACTTATGTTTGTGAAGTATTTTAAAGATTATGGAAAGAGAATGCATCGTTCGTGAATATATGAGGTAATATATACATATACACACACACAAATACTCTCACACATACACACATACATTATATATATATGTATATATCAATATATATATATATATATATATATATATATATATATATATATATATATATATATATATATATATATATATATATATATATATATATATATATATATATATATATATATATATATATATATATTATATATATACATTATTCTTTTACGGTTGAATGCTAGAGCATATTTTAAATTTAAAAAGTTATGATGATATTTAACGATATTACCAAATGACATTTTTCATTGCTTTTTCTCAAACTGAGTAACTTTATTTTAAAACAGAGTATATAAAAGGAAATGTGCTCTTATATATAATCAAAACAAGTATTTTATTATACGTAATAATAATCAAAAAAATAAGAATGGCAAAGTTTACTACAAATTATCCACTAGCTCATATTTTAATAGTATACAAACTGAAATGAATTAAAAAATGAATTTTCATATATAAATATTGCTGAAAATAGTCGTAATTAGGATTATTAGGATCCATAACTAATATTGAATATTTATTGTATTGTTCAATATATAACAAAATAAAAATAAATAAAAAATAACAATCCAATATATATATATATATATATATACATATATATATGTGTGTGTGTGTGTGTGTGTGTGTGTGTGTGTGTGTGTGTGTATGTGTGTGTGTGTAATCATTAATAAATGTATTATATATTTTCAATCGGATCTCAATATTTTTAAATAAACATAAAAAGGCATAGGAAAACAGCACAGGAAATCAAAAAATTATATATAGATAAATCGAAACACATGTTTTCTTCTTATTTTAATTTTTTATACAAAAAAAAATAATTCATAATTTTTCTTCAGCATTGAGTTGAAACAAGAAAAAATGGATTTAATATATCATTTTTTAAAACAATTTTATGTACATTATTGTTAAAAATTATTGCAACTTACTTTGTTTCTTAATACTTGTAGTAATGAACAACTGACTTTAAGAAGAAAATATATAATATATAATAATAAAACAGTTATTTTCTGGAATTATGTAAATAATTTACAAAACAATTGAATAAATAAATCAAAATAAATAGTGATTATTTAATTTTAATAAAAATGGTTAGGAGCCAAAGAAATCTGAAAGAGTAATAAATTAAAATTTGTTTATTAGGAAATGGTTGCATTAAACAATTAACTACTAAAAAAAAAAACAAAAAAAAAAACAAAATCAAAAAAACAATTTTACATTTTGTTAAAACAATTGCTTTAATAAGCAATATTGTTAAGATGGTTATTTTATAATTTATTATCACTTTCAATGTTTATTCTAGAATCTTATTAAAATAGGTCATAATTAATCATACGCATTTTTAGAACGAATTCACGGACGTTTAATTATTATTTAAATTGGAAAGATTTTTTTAAATGTTTCATTTGATAGGAATTTTTCTTGACTATATGTCTGCATCGTGATTTCCTTGATAGAAGAGCTTTTCGCAATATTTCCAGGGTTATTGCTTTCCATTTCTCTCCCACTACTTTCCAGACTCCATTTATCGTGGTGGGTTTGCGTATAGAAAGAGCCTTTTTTAACAGACCAAAGGCACAATAGTCCATAGGTGAAACGTCAGGAGACTTTGCAGGGATATGTTGAAAATGTATACATGCAATACCTGTATTAGAGATCATTTTTTTAAGAAATGCAGTGGTAGTTTTCGAAGTATGGCTTATTGCTTTGTATTGATGAAGTTTCTGTCTTTGAAAATCATTGGAATAAAGAAGTAGAATATCTTTTGTAAATATTGGACGTAAAACCATCTCCTGATAGTACGATGAGTTGATTTTGACATTTTTTCCTACTCTTCTCATTTTTATTTTCCCATTGTATGAGAAACCTGCAACAAGGGTTTTTTTTTTTTTTGATACAGTCATTCAGGCAAACCCATGCTTCATCAAGGGTCACAAGCTTTTTCCATTTATCTCCTGCTAAGTGGTTTTCATACAGGATTCCACAAAATGTTTTGCATTGAGCCACATGCCTCAGCAAAACTGGTGAGCATTATGTTTTTTTAACATTTTTAAGTTATAAATACTGGTTTATTATTTTATTTATTATTGCTACAGATGTATCTAAAGACTTTTTAATTGATTTCTGTGTTGGCGAATTTTCTCTTGTTACCAGCGATTTCACTTTAGGAACATTTGAAACAGTACCTTTTACCTTTTACGAATATTCATTTGGAAACTTCTTTCTCTGTAGAAATAATGATTGACAGCTTTTACCTGTCCAATTAATAATATTGCTTATTTTGCACTCACAAATTTTAATACCATGCATTTCGCAACAATTTTTTAATTCTGGAAGAACGTTTATCTTCGGAAAGCGCAAAAACATATCCTTCAGTTCATAGCAATTTTACATGTGACATTTAGAAAGAAGAATAAATTTAAAAGTAGCAGACGATATTTCTCATTTCAAATAATAAGCTGTTGCCAAAAAATTTTATTCTAAAACATTTAATTTTTTTAATACGTTATCGAAATCGTTCTAAAAATGTGTTAATACCCTCTGTAATTTAAAACAACTCATTATATTTCAAATGTTAAACATTATTTGCTTAATAAAGTATATAGATATGATTTAACTAATACCTTATTTTAAGTTAATATTTTATTTATCCATTAAAGTTAATCTTTTATTTATCCTATATTAATTTTTAAGTTAATATTTTATTTATCCATTAAGTTGTATATAATTTATTGATATGTTCAACGCCAAATACCTTTTTCAGCAATAACTACCCTCTTTTTCTGTAGTATTGAAGTTTCGATAGGATTTTAACTATGATGTCAAATTCATCTTTCAGCAATGATATACATTTTAGAAATTTTGTTGTCCTATTCTGTTAAATTTTTACTCAAGAATATTAACAAAATTTTATTATACAGTATACAGTTATTTTAACATGATGTAAATTATCAAATTTTCGTACAATATAAATATGTAAATTATTATCAAATCAGCATATATATATATATATATATATATATATATATATATATATATATATATATATATTAATTTTCATCATTTTATTTGAACAGAAACGAAATTTATTCAGTTCGCTAAAACAACCAATTTAAGTAGCTTATTTTCAAAAAACCTTGTTACATTTTTATGAAGTAATTATGATTTATATAATACGAATAAGTTTAACAATATATGTGAAATTTTAAATTTAAATCTCATTTCAGTTTATAAATTTCTGGTCATTTTTCTATGAAAACTTTTAAATAATCCAGTTCAAATAATAATTTAGTAATTTTTCAAATCATTTACTGCTTTAATTTTTAACTTTTGCTCTATAATGCAAATTGCTTTTATTCAAATCATTATATAATTTAATCGTTTTAAGTCCATTTGAAATCTATGCACATACGTCATTTCATTTAGGCTCAAAATGCCATTTAATCCAGGATTCTAAACTCAAAATTTTTTTCGTGATGAAGAAATGCTGCCAAGATGTCGTATTGTAATGCGCGCGATGACGTAAATACTAGAATTACCAAAATAGAATATTCTGCATAATTTTTATAGGTTTTTATACCTGTGACCCATTAAAAACCAAAGCCTAAAACCAGGTACCTAAGAAAATCCGCCAAAATACCACCAAACTCAGAATTTGGCATCCTGGATAATACGGTATGTTTGTCTTTTATTTATTATAAATAGTGCGGTAAGAATGGTTCAAATTTCAATCTTCTAATTAGAACAATTAATCATATTAATTGAAGTTTTTAAAATATATCATTGATCCACTTTTTAAAATATTATCTATTGAATTATGAGATACCTTATATAAGGATGGAATTGATTTTGATTGATATATAAAAATAGGTAAAACTTTCCAAATTCTGTGTGAAGTTGCTTTCAATGATAGCAAAAAAGTAGAAGATAATATTTCTCAATAAATTCGCTTTGAATTATTATTTTTAATCAATATGACAATGGCTATTTATTTTTATTAAACGCCACGAAGAAATAAAAATTAGTTAATTTGCTGATATTGAAAGGATATAAATTAATATTATAAAATAAATTTATGGCAAATGATAATAAGTGATTAATTATAAAAAGTTGCTAGAATATAACTGAAGAACGTTGCATCAGATTATAAAATTTATTACACATA
>CM057812.1:22058450-22225353 GCA_030067965.1 Latrodectus elegans
ATAATGTAAAATGTTTTAAAAATAAATGACAATTAAACTTTATGTGTTTATTTATTTCCTTTTATGCCATGAATTAAAATGTTGTAAAAATGGAAACATTTTTGTTCTGAAAGCAATGTTTCATTGAATTTATATTCAAGAAAACACATTTTAACTTAGACTGCAGAAGCATCTGTGTTTATAAATAATTGCGCGAGTTTTAAAATCCTTATTAGTTAAATAATTTCCTTTGTCACTTGAAAAATAGTTACTGAATTTTCAAGAAATAATAAATTACTTATGTTTAATAATTACTTGTAAATAATAAATTACTTTCAAAATAAATATGATTGTTTACTGTGATAGCCACAATGCAATTCAATTTATTACATAGACGTTATTTCTAATTGTTTAGTTGTTTATTGGTACAGTTTAATGACCATATATATATATATATATATATATATATATATACCGGGTGAGCCAAAAGTTCGTTACAATTTTAAAAATTAATAAAAATATAAGAAAGTAAGATAAAGAAGTGCGGTTTGCATGATAGGGCTCAAAAGGTAATCGGATTTTTTTAAAGGTAATCAGAAGTCGATCGGAGTGAGGTCGGGTGATTGTGGAGGCCATGCGATCTTGCAACCTCGACTGATCAATCTCTCTTCACCAAAGGTACTCAAAAGGAATTGTTTTACTGGATTGGTATAATGTGGTGGTGCGCCATCCTGCATAAAGTTTATTACAGATAACACACCTCTTTGATTTAATGCGGGCATGACTTTGTCACGCAAAAGAGTGAGGTAACGCTTAGCGGTTACTGTGCACGTTTTCCAGCCCAATCTGGGACACGTTTCTTGAAAGAAGAGAGGTCCGACAATGAAAGATGAGGTGAAGCCACACCAGTCTGTCAACTTGGCTGGATGCAGAGATTTCGTCGTGTATTCACGAGTATTAGATGTTGCCCATATACGAGTGTTATGGGTGCTGGATATCCCCGTGTAGTGTGGAAGTACTCATCCGTCCAGAAAACGTTGAACAACCACTGAGGGTCGTTTTCGATTCTTGCCATAGCCCACTCGGCAAATGATTCCCGCATAGCTGTGTCTCCCGGTTGTAACGCCGGCAGTGACTGCAGTTTGTAGGGACAGAGATGCAATATCCCGTGAAGGATATGTCGAATCGATGATTGAGTAATATTCAATATTCTTCCAGCTTCGCGAGCACTGTTGATTCCAATAGACGATTCCGCCGCTAAATCATTCATTGTGGTTTTACTGCAATAACCCGGCTTTCCGTCCAACGAGAGGGTCTTCCACCGTGTGGCTGATCCTCCAAAGAGCCAGTTTCCTCGAACTCCTCTTGACAGGCTTGGATTACATACCAGGACACGATATGGGGCCTTTCTTCGTCTTCAGTCCTTTCGTCGTGCGAAATTTTCGCAACGCAATAAAGGTTGACTCTCCGTTTAAATGTAATAACTTCACCAACAACGCTCGATCGGGTAATGATAACATTCTGAAAGCGAATGAGAAATTCTCGAGTATCACGGCCTTTTATCGCAAGATTAATTTGCATAATTCTGCTGAATCTCTCGATGTTAGCGCCATCTATAGGTGACTTTTTTAACTAAAACTTTTTTTGTAGCTAAAAAAATTCGACTACCTTGTGAGCGCTAGCTTGAAGACCGCACTTCTTTATCTCACTTTCTTCTTTTTTTATGAATTTTTAAAATTGTAACGAACTTTTGTCTCACCCGGTATATATATATATATATATATATATATATATATGCGTGTGTGTGTCATAATTTAATAACTTGAAAAATTGTTAAAAGTTGAGAAAAAAAAAAAAAACATCAGCAAGTGATTTTATTTTTATATAATATTTTACTATGCAACTTCTAAATATTTAAGAAAAATTATTTTTCTTAAAATATTTTATAAGTGTTTTCTAATCGCATTTCACTCACGACCAAATAAAATTCAATACAGTATAGATGAATATTAAAATTATCAAAAAGCAAAAGAATTATTTGTTAATAAATATTAACATCATCCATCATGATTTGGAATTATTTAGTTTATTGCTTGAAGGGAATAAATAAAATAAACTATTAAGTAATATTAATAAAGGACTTTCATTTATGATAAAGTACGAACTTGAATAATTCAAAATATATGTATTTGTTCGAAATTTGATTAGTCTATTTTAAATTTTATACTCTTTATATTGAATAAATGATTTTGTTCGATAACTTTAGTTATAATTTGAGCAACTGAATGCATTCAGTAGTATGGACTCTAGTATTGAAATTGCATTTATTTTATATTTAGACTGTATAGATAAAATGCCAATAAGGAATGAGTCTATTATAAGAATTAAACTAATGTGAAATTGCAATGGGAAATTTTAATGTTTTGGATGTTAGGATAAAATAGTAAAGTGTATCATCAAATTGTTTGCATTAATTAAGTATTTCTAAAAATGATTTTAAAATGCTTAAAGGAAAATAAAAGAATTCAATACAAGATTATAAAAAAGAAATATGATGGTCCTTAAAACTTATAAAATAACATTTATTGCTCCAGTATAACTAATGAAATTCATAAAAGTCATGAAGATGAAATTGTTTCCATTGTTGGAATCACCTCTTTTTTCTGGAATAACAGAATTTGGAACAGTTTTGTGTTTCATAAAAATAATTTTAAGTGAAGACAAATGAAGCAAAGGCTTGTTTTAATCTAGTCCGCGGTAATGAGGGTTTTGTGTAAACTTGAGTTAATTCAAAGGCAGTAGAATTTTTCAGTTAACATCTTCAAAGCAAGCTTTTTTGGCAAAAAGGCATTTATATTTTGAATTAGCTCAATTTTTCTAGCAATGTACAGTTAGTTACTCTAATATTAAGCTCTCTTGCCTCATATTTTATTTTAAGCTTCTTTATAAATGTGTTACCCAGTTATTTTGTTTAAAATGTATTCTGAGTATAAAAATATTCATGCTTTTAAAATCTGCAAAGAAATATAATGTTTGTTCTTTAATGAGCTTCATTTATTTCATCAGTTTCAGTGCAGAAAAGATGCTTAATAGATTTTGTAGCAAATTAATACTTGTAAAAATTAATTAAATTTATTAGCGAAAAGAAAAAATGATTAATTAAAAATTCTTAAATATTCAACTTATCTCATTCTAAAATATGCATTTAGTTTTTTTTTAATTTTAAACAAAAATTAATAATTTTAATTAGAATACATTCAAAATGCATACTGTGACATCTAACATTAAATGTTAGTACACAGATGTATGGCATGTAAATAAAAATATATTCTTTACTGTTTTCAAATATTTGTATAAAAATATAATCCTATTAATTGAGGTGTAAATTTTAAAATTTGTGATTCTTATATTTCTTTATAATATTCTGACCTGCAATTTAAACAAACCTTACATGATATGAAAAACTTTTTATTAATATTATACCTTTTATGGACATTTTAGGATTACTGCAATTGTATATATTAAGGGAATCCAAATATTATTATAAAAATCAATTATTATTATAAAGTCTCTCCGAATTTATAAATTATATAGTTCAGGCAGTTTCCTTTAAGCATATTATTTGCCATGGTAAGTCAATTAATCCTTTGCCAATGGCCAATCAATATGACTATTACCTGTTAATGCATTGGAAGAAAATTAGTTATTTGAAGAATACTTTTGTTGACATTTCAAAGCACATCTAATAATAAACAAGTTTAAAAAATGATCACTGCGATAGTTTTAAAGTGTATTTTAATTAAATATTAAAAAAAAAAATACCGAACAAGTAGGTTATTTATTTGTGCTCTAATTTCATGTTCAAATTTAGTATGTTTGTTCCCAATTTAGGCCTTCATGTTTCTAGTGGTTAAAAATCCATTTTGAACCATAGGTCCGGGTCATATTAAACTTCGTGTACAAAAAATGACTGCACCAATGAGGAACAGTGAAATCAAATACAGAGAAAATAGTTTTGTTTCCTATAATTTTGCTACTCAAGGTAATTTACTGATAATAAATTTCACTATCGGCAGTATTTACTTAAATTCTTTTCCATACAAATATCTTCACAGCGTTTTAAAAGAAAAAAGAGTAAGTTTATTTCTTATATATCCTATGTTAATGAAAATTTCAAATTTAATCAAACTTTTAAACACACAGAGTAAGTTTTATAATCAATTGGTAACCATCATTAGAGCAAGAATTTTTGTATGAGTATTTGTTTTTTCTATTAAACTATATATGTATATACATATATATATATATATATATATATATATATATATATATATATATATATATATATATATATATATATATATATATAGTAGATATATATATATATATATATATATATATATATATATATATATATATATATATATATATATATATATATTACAATATTAATGCATAATTCATTAATTTAATTTGATGTCATTTTATTATTTTCATCTTTTTGCAATGTTAATGCATTTTTATAGTTCTTAAGCATGAATAATTATATTAACATTAGAAACTAAGTTTTAATAGAATTATTCATGCATTAAAGCTATTAACTTATCCATTTGGAAATACTTAGTTTTAATGAAATTATCTACTTATGAGATGAAAAAAAAACTTTAATCAATTTTCAACACTTTCTTTACAAAATAATTTATAATTAATTGAAGAATAATCAATAATGAAATTAGTAAATATTGGAATATTGTATTTCTTGAGGTAACTTGTAGGTGTGATGAATTTCATGCAAAGTATTTTTTTATACAGAGTATGACGTTATAAATAATAAATGTGTTCAATTAATTAATATACAACTTTAATACACGTTTTGCTTATACTATTCTATTATATTTGATGCCATGATTAAAACACACTAATTCCGGTCTCTAGTAATAGATTGTATAGTCTAGTAATAGATGCCCAGAAATAAAGGAAAGGATTTTTTTCTCTTTTATAATGTTAATTATATTATAAAATAAAATAAATATTTAAAATAGTAAACGATAATAAATATATTAAACTATCCTTTATAAAAACAATATTGGTATCATTAAATATTGCATTTGATAAAATAATTAAAAATGTATTGTAGACAGTTAAATAATATTTGGGAACTCTGACCAGTTTTCTAAGTGGGTCATTTTTCTCAGTTCTTAAATTATAAAAGAAATTATTATATTTTTTAATGTCTGGTAATTAATCTAAAATATATTTATTGAATTCCGGTTACTTAACGAATTATTAATCATTGGTAATGTTATGCAAGGTCACTAACTGCAGCAGTAAAATTTTTTCATTCTTTATAAGGATGGCGAATAATTTTTTTCCATATTCATTTTTATTGCGTTTTTCGAAGAAGTTAAAATTTCTCTGTTTTTAAACTAAATACTTAATCATTAAGTTCATATGGTGCTTCAAACGCAATTTTTTTAAAAAAAATAATTTTTACACTTAACATTTAATTATTGTATTTAAAATAAATACTCTTGCCATTAAAGAATGCGCCCTCTAATTCAATTTCCTATATTTCTAACTATAACATTTATATTAAAGAAACAAAGAGGAATGCTCTAATTTGAAATTTGTGATGGAATATTTGTTGGAAAGTATGTACAATTATTTTTTTCCAAAGATATTGCTTTGTTTACTTATTGAAATCTTTCTATCAATCAAATTATTCCTAATTAGATTATCAATACTCACTTATCTTTTATTGAATAGGAGCCATATCTATTAGAATACTGATTAAACGATTGTAACATAAAATGTATTTAAAAGAATACTTAAGAAAATTAACATAACTCGCTTCATATGTTGAGCACTTCCATTGCTATAAAATGTATAATAGATACATGATAAATATGTAGATATTAAGTTTTTTAATAATAATCAAACTGTGTATCCAGGAAATATATAGTCTTCATTTAGTCTATGTTCTAGGTATACTGCGGCAAGAAAATTTACTGATTCAAGCGAAACATCATATGATTACACAAATAAAAATAAACTGATTACAAACATCTAAAATAAAAATTCAAGATTTTTGTTTTATGATTCTATACTCTGCATTCAATTCGAGCAAATAAATTTCTAAAACTGTTGAGGTATGGAGAAATATCTGATATTTTCTTTAAAAATTCCACCTTTAAAGCAACATTTTTATGATCTAAAAATTTCCAAACACTGAAATGTCCTATAAAATTTATTAATCCTACATTTTCTACATTTTTTATAGTACAAAAATATTTTATTTACTTTTATGAATAGTGTAAAATCTACTAGAAAAGAAACGAAAAATTTTTTATACAAGGTTATATCAATGCTAATAAAATTTATAAGTAATTTAAGTAGTGACAAAGCAATTTGAAACATTAAAAACACCTCAAGCCTATAAAAAAAGAGAAAAATAAGAATACAGTTCGTGTTACATATGTATTTGACAAATTAGTTTCTGACATTTAAAATGTAAATTCGAAAATCTAATACAAGGATAAAAGTTTCTTATTTAATACATTTATTAATCATAATTGATTTCACTGAAATTTTTACTACATTCAAATCATTTAAATGCAATTAGAAGAATAAATGACTACAAATTTTAATATATAATTTGTATAATCAGTTTAAGAGGGTTTATAATTGATGAATACAATTCTTGTCATAAAATGAAATAAGTATTGGATTTTTGTAAAATTAAAATTAATAAAAATTATTAGTAAATATAATTAAATGTAACCGATTTGTTATTTATATTATTCTTTAACTTAAAGGCTTAAAATTTAATTATTTTGCATTACAATGACACAATATTAAAGGATAAATGTTTTTATGATGAGCTTAATTATATTAAGAATATATTAGAAAAATTATCATAATTTACACATTACATTAAATTTTAGAGCAAAATTACATTTTTAATAAAAAATTGTTTTTTAAATCTTAAATTAAATTTATTATTAAGAATTAAAACTTATACAAATATGTTAGAAGCAATGTTTATAAGCAGAATAAATGAATAATTACAAATAAATGAACTAGTAGGTTTGTTTTTTTCAAAATTTGGAAAATATTTTTAAAAGATGCAAATTTTAAAACATGTTTGACATTCAGATTAAAACAATTTTTTCCAAAGTCTAATTATACATCTGTCTCTGAATTCTTATTCATTTAAAATACGGATTTTAGCATCTAAAATATGTTTCAATTACATATATATTTTCAAAATATGAAATCAATTATCTTACTGACAGAAGAGGAGAAAGAATGTAAAATAACAGAATTAATTTGAATTTTCTTATATCTAACTACTGAATATATGTTCCTTTTTGATGAGATACATTTCAAAGTCAATAATATTAATTCTCAGAATTTAGAATCAAGAAAATAATTAATTATAAGTAAATATTCATCCGATGCTCAAAAACTATATCTTCTTCCTAAGTAAAGATTGATTTTTTTCACAATGTGTTGGCAGTATGTTAATAACTATTAACCTAGAAAATAACGAATTTTTAAATATATAGATGTTTATTGTTAATAATATTTTAGTTTGAAAAATATATAATAGTAATCTAGGTATTTTTACATGATTTTATCTAAAGTTATAAAACTTGTTAAAGTTAAATTGTTTAAATGTAATATAGATTTCAGAGTTTAAAGAAAAAGAAATAAATTAACATAATACAATTAATTTAAATAATAGAATAAAAATAAGAATATTGAAATCTGATCATTTATTGAGACTTTGAAATGTAGCTATGCATCTAAATATTTTGATTTTTTCAGAATTTTTTAATATTTTGTTAGTTAACGACATTTTTCAACAATGTTAAAGAAGTAAAATTATTGTTAAATTCCATTTTATAAATACATCTTTCAAACATGAATATAAATTTCAGGAATGAAATTTGCACAACACATATTTTTAAATTAAATAAAAATATAAAATTATTATTTTTAATTCGCAGAAAATGCATTTTTCAATACCAACAGAATTTTTTTTTAACTTCAGACCTCTTCTTATATTAGTAGCACCATCAAAACTTGTTTAACGTGTAAAACAGAAACAGGGTAAAATTGTGTAAATGAGACAATATTAATTAAATCCATTTATTAGTTTCTATAGCTATAACTTTTTCTATTATTGAATTTCCCAAATATTCTAAAAAAATTCTTAAATTATTTTTGTGTTAAAAATTAATGTTTAAAAATATTTTTATAAGTAACAGAAACATTACATAGATATTTCAAAGAGGATCACTTTGAAGTGTATTTAAAATTAATTTATACAGTCAATGATTCATATATTGTACTTGCTAACAATAGATTTCGTTATAAAAATTACTGACTCTAAAATGATTTCAAAACTTCTTTCAGAAAGATTAGTCGATTGATACTCAAATTTGATTTTTTTAAAGCTACTTTTGTTTTGAAGCAGCAAAATCATTTTTGTTTTTAAAAATGTTTATCTATAGTTAAAATCTTAGTGAACTTTTTTTAATACTCTTAAGATTTCACTTAAAAAGGTGAATTGCTTTTTTTTCAAATCCGTCCTGAAATAATTTCTTTTTTAAAACTAATCTTGATTGTTCAGAAAAATTTCTTTATTTTTGATAAATTATATTGTCAGCTGTATTAGATAAATATATTTTATAAAAGAAGCTGAATTTCAGTGTAAGAATTTTTTTTTCGTTTATTTCAACAATGTTTCATGAAAAAGTACAAGTACTTTAATCTTAAAACGAGTTTTAAAGATATAGTTTCTTAAAAATTATTTTGTGGTTTTTTAGGAATTTACTTTTGAGATAAAATAATCATTCATTTTTGATTCAAATAATTTTTAGTAAACATAAATTTTTAATAACATTTATATGTAACTGGCTCTTGAATTAATACAGATCCATAGATAATTTATCAGCAATCATTAATTTTTATTTGAGAGAAATTTCTTAAAACATTACTTAAAGTAATAACTTAGAGATTTACTTAAAATTTCACAAACAATGTCACTTACTTTAAATTGATTTTAAAATATTAACAAAACTTTAGCTCCTGATTATTTGTATACCTCATTTTCTATTGTAATAAAAATAAACATATATATATATGTTCCCTATATTTCATATCTCTCTATAGTTTATTTAATTGATTATTTTAAAACACATATATATTCCTTTATTATAAGATTCAAAAGATTAAGTTATAGCTTTTTTATTTTAAAATATTTTAATAAATATAAATAAATATTAATTTTTGAGAAATGTAAAAATAATATTTTATGTGTGTATATAGTTTAATATTTATGAAACTATTGATCATACGCATTGCAAAAGAAAACAATATTTCTGAATTTTGTAAGAAAAATATTTCTAATTCAGAAAATCACACACATATATCAATAAATTTTCATAAAGGAAGAGATTTTAGTAGAAAGAATAATGATATAAATTTACGGTTATAATTTTTTACATATTGTTACTGATAACTTTTTACTCTATATACTTTACCGATGAATTTGCTGTCAAAAGCAATTTTGAATTTGCAATAAGAAAAATATTCTTTGCAAAATTGAAACAAGGAAGTGAACAAAACAGAAAATAATAGTTTTTCTTGAATTAATATTTATTTTTTGAAACAAAAAATATTTAACACAAAAAATAGTTTAAGGAGGATTGACATACAGGAATGTGCTAATTAGGCTGAAGCAAAACTTAAATGATATAAGGATTGTCATTAAATCTGTGTAAATTATGTATGCTATAGAAATTTCAAAAAAACTTACTTTTATAATTTTAGTAATTTATATTCATTTGAATAATAAAAATTCTCAGGGAGATAATATGAGAATATGTGGTTGTTGGAAAAAGTGGATAAATTTAAAATAATTAGAGGTACACAATTTTATTGGAAATATATTCTAACTATAGTACTTCTGTTTACAGTATTTGTTTCTCAACATTTCTCATTTTGTTAATCGAGGCATATATGTATACATTTTTCAAATTTCCTGCACATAGTTGATAGTGTGAAAAGTAGGTGCCTGTATATGTTGATGTCACAATATTTTAAAGTTTCTTCCTTGTGTTTAGTAGATTGTAAAGCTATAGGATAATTTAGAAAGATTTTATGGTCTTTTAAATGCAAATTGCAGTCTTTTAAATTTAAATGGCAGTACCGTAGAGATCAGCGTTAATTCTTGTATAACTACTGTGTGTCCTTTGCCCTTTTCAGTCATAAGTTTAGTCTTGATGGTGTTGTTCGATAAAAGCTGGCTGATCATTCTTTTCATATAACATAGTTTAGGTGATTTGAGTTATCTGAATATTATGATCAGAGGTCTAATATTCAACCGAAAGCAGACCAATGACGTATTTGGTACTTGCAAAGAATTTAAAAACTCTTTTGGAAAATTGACGCTTTCTTCAACGATTAGTATCCTCTAACCAATCAATTTGTACATTTCTCTACCAATATTCAAATCAATAACCCAGTACTTAAAAAGCCTTAGAATAGAGTCTTGAACATTCTACAACATTTGAGTGTTCTGTAATGTTCGACAAACATCTAAGATTTTCTGGACTATTTTCGAACATTCCAGAACGTTCTTGAATATTCTGGAATAATCTCGAATACCCTTGAATATTCTTGACAACTCTAGGAAATTTTAGAAGGGGAAACTTCCAGTCCTTATTTATTCAAAGTCACGCATATAAGATGAAAATATGTATTTTCTTCATGAACAAGAGAAACAGTGTTACCACGCCATATAATTTCTTTGTTCACTTCTGCTATCATTTCAATTTTTAGTGGCACTCACATAGTAAAATTTCTTTTATAATATTTATTGATTTGATATATGGTATACACTTGTTTTTCCATATGATATCTCCACATGATATTTTTATTGATTCCAATGTATAAGCTGCAATTAAATTATAAAATGTATTTATAATTTCCTATAAAATTAAGATCTATAAAATAAATTACCAAATATGTTTGCAATTTAAGGATTTTTTTTAAAAAAATCTCTCCCACAAATCGATATATTTACTACAACTAGCATAAATCTGTATTTGTATTAGTAAATTAAAATTTAACAAGATCCCGTGAAACATTTGAAATTTCAATTAAAATTTTAGAACTCTTTCTGTTGTACTATACATTCTTTTGTTGTGTTTACAATTTTTTGGTACCTTGTGAGAGTAGAGTTACATAATTTTCTCAACAATATATATATATATATATATATATATTTATACATATAGATTTATATATATATAGTATATATATATATATATATATATATAATATATATATATATATATATATATATATATATATATATATATATATATATATATATATATATATATATATATATATATATATATATATATATATATATATATATATATATATATATATATATATATATATATATATATATATATATATATATATATATGATTACACAAACATTTTTATTTCGGCAAAACCTAAACATTATAGTTTTACAGTTGTTTATATTCTCCATTTGATTATTTTGTACTTTTTGTTTTATACCTTACTTTTTTAATGTTTTACGTAATTTTTTGGTTTACCAAAACAATTTATAATTTAATTATATTCTGGAAAGGTGAGGAATGGAAAATGTATAATAAACTTGTATATAAAATGTACTCTAAATTTATTTTATTAAAAGTAGCATTTTGTATTAAAATATAAAAGTCCATAATTTCTTGTCCAGTCACTAAATTACCACCTGAACACTAAATGGCTGAAAAAGTAAAATCAATTTAATGTCCTTCATATTTTTAATGTTCTATTGCAAAAGAATTACTGAAATATTTCAGTAACATACAAATTTTAAGTATGGGAACAATTCGTGGTGCTTGAAAAAATTGTTTCTGTAATTTTCTGAAACCACGTTTATTATATTTTGTGTTTTATCACTTATTTCTTATGTGAAAAATTATTATTAAATATAACTAAGATAAAAAGTAGCTTAAATTTTAATGGTCCAACGAAAGCGAGAAAGAGATATTTTTATCTATTTAAAGTTTACATATAGAAACTATTAAAATGGAATTTATAATTTTATTGAAATCTAATGAAAATAAACTATTTAATTACATAAAATTGGCTCGAATTATTCATGCATGAATAAATGCTAAATTAAAAACTGAAATATTTATTATCTATGAAAATATTATCTTTTCTAAAACAATTGATTCCAATAAATTTAAAATTCTTTCATCTGTCAGTGCGAAATTATAATTTAAAATATCAATGCATTTCCATGTGATAAAGAGTAGTAACACTAGCATTGACTTAAAAAAATTTAGATTCCAAGTTAAGAGCCGTAAAATACAAACCTAAAATACAGATCACGAAATGAATTTGAGAAACTGTTGTTATTTTGATTTTATATCCAGTAATATTATCTCCTGGTTAAGAATAATTCAAAATTGAATTTTTTCAGGTACATAATAAAATCTACATTTTATTTACAAAATAAAAAATACACATCTCTGCACAAAACAGACTTTGTATTAATCAAAATTTATTGATGAAATATTTGCTAAAAGTTTTAAATTCTGCTGTATAATATATATATATATATACATATATATATATATATATATATATATATATATATATATATATATATATATATATATATATATATATATATATATATATATATATATATATATATATATATATATATATATATATATATATATATATATATATATATATATATATACATATATATACATATATATATATATATATATATATATATATATATATATATATATATATATATATATATATATATATATATATATATATATATATATATATAAATATATATATATATATATATATATATTAGAACATCTAAATAAAGTTTGAGCAAAGATTGTAAATAATCTAAATAATAATTAAATTCTTTTAAAGGAGTCAAACTTATATATAAGATATTTAACTAACTTTTATTTATTTAGCTTGAAATTTTTTACTTACTCAATACATGGAGAACCTAATTAATACATGGAATTGAATTAAATTAATGCATAGGTTTAACTGAATATTCAAATAATTGTGAATTACTGCATTTTATTTACTGAAATAAAGCATAAAATTCAACAATAAACACATTAGTTTTTTACTAAGATCAAAAACAAATGTACCAAATTTTTTGTGTTGTTATTTCATGCAGAATGTTTTTGCTAATTATATCTGTATTAAGATAATCAAGCAAGTGTTTGAGGAAAAATTTTCACTAGAATTTTTTACGACGAAACTATTAAAACCTAAGTTCAGTTAAGAGTATCATTCTTTAGTGCTGATCGCTTACTTAAGGTTGGAACTGATTACACATAATTTTTTATCCCCTTCATTTGTTGTAATTTTTTACAGACATTATTTCTGGAATATTTACCACTTGGTATATGATTTTTAAGGTTAGATATAATAGAACGAGATACATTTTTTGTACCTAATATGATTAAGCATTTACAAAAAATTTTGCCTCCGAATGTTTAGTTTACTGTAAGTAATTATCTATGTTAATGATTTAAAAATTATCAATCTTGATGAAATTTTCCTAAAGTATTCTTTGGCTTGATATTAAAGGAAAGCTTAATTACTTTGAGAGCATTTTAATGACCAGCGACACATCAGGTTATGGTCGTTTTTTTAAACCAATTTTCTTTTCATATAGCGCTTTGAAAATAGTTTAGGCATAGTATACATTAAAAAATACATAATAGATTTAAATATAATTTTTACTACAGCATTTTAATTTAGTCATTTGTCATTCTGAAAAGTTTTAAACAAATAAATTATTTTCGGCATTTCATTGAACTGACAATAATATTCAAATAAAAAATTATATATTTGAATAAGAATAAGCTATTTTCAGCATAGTATTTGAGAGTAAGTTCTTTTCAAGAGTTAATTTTTATTAATGATCACTTTTATCAATATGTATAAAATATTACGGATATTTAATATTAATTTAACCATTTAACCGCTGTTTATTAAAAAAAGGAGTATATATTTCGCATGGGGTACTGCATTGATAAGAAAATTGCTTATAAATGAATATTGTTTCGGAAGTATATCAACTCAGGAAACATTAAAATTAATGTGTTTAAATTCATTTTAATTAAATAATAAATAAAATGTATCTCTTGTGCCATTCAAAAGTTGTTTTTACTTCAAAACTTATTTCATTACATTTCATTTCTAATGTTATCCACTATACTTTTACTCATTTCCTAGTGTTAAAGTATTATTTTAATCTTATTAATTTAGGGATTTAACTAATAACGTTAAAGTATGTCTCAAATAGTAAAATAATCTTCTCTTTGAATATTGTAAATGTTTTTGTTGTTTTTTTTAATATTTCATACTAACACTTTGTTTGCAATAAAATTTACAATAACATGGCTGTAATATATTTCTCATTATCTCATAATTTTTTTATATTTATATTATTATAATATATTTTAGCAACATATTTAACAACTCACATCATTAATATATAGATCAAAATATGAAATCAATTGGTATCAAATGGAAACATGGTTGTTATTGCATCCGAGGAGGTTGGACTTCTGACTTTTAGTCCGCGGAAGGTATTTTATTTTAATTCTTCCACCCCAAGAGAATTATCCAACAAGGCAATTCCCTTTCCGATACATGGAAACGTGACCTCTAGACGTTTCAGGCTTTTCCGAGGAATCTCAAAATCATCTTTTCATCATATCTAAACCTGCCTTAGAAGCTTTGAAGGACTGCCAATCAATGTTAATCCATTATATTATACATCACTTGAAAGAAATCAAAAAATTAACCAAGATTTGTATTCTTTAATGAATGTACGCTCACTTTAGCATCCCTGTAAATCAAGAGGCAGCTAAATTTTGCAAGGAAGGGAGAAAACTCAATGAAGGAATTACTTTCAAAACTTCACTTGACGATGTGAGTACAATTGCAAGATACCGTGTAAGAGAAAACACCATAAAAAAGACAGATTTGTGAAATAAACGCAAATAGAGACCTCACTAAGGCAATCACTCGCCTTAGAACTGCTAACTATCGAGATATGAAGATCCAGTGAGATAGCAACATAACTTATCGTCTTTGCATTAATTAGAATAATATTCCATTGACGCCAAGACACATTTTTGACAGCCTGCCATTCTAAGATCTGTAGGTTTGTTCTGGGAATTACCTCTACTCAACTTCGAAAAGAGGTTATACTCCATAAACGTCAAGGAAATAACTATCTGTGTTTACACAATCATTGTCATATTTATTTTTGGCCATGGACAATACACCAACCAACCAATTGATATCCGTATTCGAACAGAATTCACGTGTTTAACACAAAATAAAATTATTGTTAATTTTTTAATGGCATTTTGCTTACTTTCCAGTAGAGATGACGTATTAAAAAATTAATTTGTTGATGCGTATAGCATAATATTTTCAGCATTTCCAAAGGGTATTTTTGTAGTAAATAATATTTTAAAATACATCAGATTTATCTAGAAATACATAAAATACATTTTCATGAACGCGTGTTAGGCGAATATGTAAGCAAATGGCAATATTATATTTGAATCATGTAATTTTAAATAATTATCACAAAATCTTTAAAATCATAACATTGAAATTTGAAGAAAATAAGCCTGGTTAAAATACAGAGGAAAAGAGTTAACTTTAAATTCAGAATGTGATGCAATATTTATAATTAAATGAATATTTAAGGATATGAAACAAATTTTTGTAAAATTTTTCAGTATTATTTTGAATAACAACATATTCAAAATGATCATGCGGACATTTTAACAAGATAGGGAAGTATCAAGTAAATTTAAATAATTATCATTAAGTATTTTATTTCATTCAAGAAATCTATTACATTTACATATGTTTAAAATTAGATGCAAACTTTCAAATTTAAATCCGTAAATGTGCTGTAATCTTTACTATCATAATAATAATAAATATTATTGCGCATTTGTAATAAATTTATTTTTTAAAAGTCAATATCAAAATTATATTAACATTTTAACTAAGTCTTACAATAAAACTATGTATATTCTTATTACCTTTATATTTCTTTTATAATTTCTTTATTTAGTAGGTATTTACTATCTGTTTCTATTGTGTGTATTTTTAAAGAAATATTTTAAATAAAAAAAGTGTGATTCAAATTTTACTTAAATGTATTAATATATGCAATTTTTCTTTCTATCTTAATATTAAACTTCGAAATATTCAATTGCTAATATAATAATATTCATTTTATAGATTTAGATTTAATGTATTGTCCAATTTAATGTATTAGGACAAATGTCCTATTATTAAAACACGACTGATAAAAAAAAGGCATTTTACCATACATTTAGACAGACATAGAGTAATTGAATTATTCTTACTTTCATCAAATATATATATATATATATATATATATATATATATATATATATATATATATATATATATATATATATATATATATATATATATATATATATATATATATAATACGAAATATCGTTATATTACCATCGTTGATACCTTAATGAAAATATATTCAAAAGCTATGTATTTACTTTAATATTTTATTTTTTTCAAAGTAAATCCATAAATTACTTTCATTCGCTCTCCGCTACTATTTTGTTTTGGTTATACCTTAATTTTTAAATTCAAACAAGCAGGACAAATCTTCCCCTGAAAAAGGAAACGTTTTATTTTCTTTTTCTTTTAACCCTTGTATTTTTTTTAAATTTAAGCATATGCATTCATTCTAATACAGTGGAAGAAATTTTTATTTCACTGAGACAACATTTACATTTCGAAACAAATCTGAAGTCTGAGGAGATTAGACAAATGAATAGTTTCATACAGAAAATAAGGATGACGTATCTTAAAAAGCTTAAATATATATATATATATACATATATATATATATATATATATATATATATATATATATATATATATATATATATATATATATATATATGTATGTATGTATATATGTATATATTTCTTTCAAAAAATATCCCTTTAATTTGCATTTTTTCTGAAATTTTACATAAAAGATTTTAATTAAAATTTTCCATTTTAATTTAGCAATATAAGCAAATATGTATAATTTGAATAATATTTGCCATTTGTCAATTTTAATTGCTAACAATATTTTACATTTGTCAATAATATTTGCCATTTTTTTCTTGCATTAATATTAGTTTTCTTCTAGCTAATAAGCGAAATCATTATTTGCATTGATAAACCGAAATTATGAATTGATATCTAATATAGATACATACATACATGCAAATCCAAATCTGTGTATAAATTATAAACGAAACAATTTCATTTGGAATGTTTGTTTTAGTAAAAAATTTTAAAATTTATTTGTCTTACTTACAGATACATTGGATATATATTGCTCCTGCCTAAAATGTTTGTGCTGTAATTGCGTGTTAAAATAAATAAATATGCATGAACATACATAATATTTAAAAAAATAAATATTCTCTTCGTTCTTAAAAATTTTAAGTGCACATACATTTATTTTAACTCTCTTAGAGAATTTATTTAAACTCAGTTTAAGAGCAAGAAGATAATGTTTTCCTTTGTGTTATTATAATTATTTTACTTTTTTATCACGTTAGGAAATCGAGTAATTTCAAAAGGGAGTAAAATGCTTTTATTACCTCAAAGAGCACATTTCATTCTGTATAATTGTTATAATTTGATTTTTCCTTAGCTGTAAATTTGCTTTTTACCCATTTACAGTTCATTTTGCAAACATTTTCATTTTCAAGATAATTTTTTGTTACGAACGTAATGAAATGGAACCTCCTAAAATGATTTTTGATCCCGAGCTTCATCCATATTTATGTCAAGAAATGTTTCATTATGATTGAAAGATCTTCTCCTTTTCAAGCATCATCAAAATGAATAGCCCTTTTGGAGTCCTTTGAACAACAAATTTAATAACTTCGAAGCAAAATAGATTACAATTCTTCGCTCTACAAGACTTTTTACAATCTTTAATTTACCAAAAGAGAGTTTCAATCAGAATTTTTGAATATTTTCCCAAATATGTTTTCTTTCACACAACAAATTCCATCCATACAGTTTGAAATAATTTTTAAAGTAAATTACATTCATCAACTTATTGCACATTTAAACAGTGTCTTTATTTGAGACTTAAACTCATATGCGTTGAATTAACGTGCCTGTATTAAAAGTCATTTTATTTTTATGTTTTTATAATATTGTGAGTTGATTATGAAATTACATGCTTATTTATTTATACAAAATACCTATGTTTTTTTTTTCCTTTTCCAAATAGTTAAAACATTAGTTAATAATTTCCTGAAGGTATTTGTTGATCTAGCAACGTGTCTATGAAAGATCATGTACTTATCATATTATCAATAACAATGTTATCATTATTTTACTTAATTAATATCAAAAATTAAATTTTTGCATCTTTAAAACTATTATTATTATTTGTTATTCAATCAACAGTTTCTAAATAAATTAGATGGGCACCAATAAAAATGAGTATAAACATTTTTTCAATGCACTGCTACCCTTATTAATTTATTCCTATGCAGCGTTAATAGGTGTGAAGGTGATGACAATTTCTACAATGGGACACAGAAAAGGTGTGCTATCTTCACCCAGAAAGAGAAAGGATTGAGAAACACAGAAAGGAACATCCATGCTCAAACCAAGATTCAAACATGGGGCCTACTTGCTTGATTTTAAAAATAGCAAAATTCATCGTTCGTATGTTACTGAATATAATTTCAAGTTTATTAGTTATATAAGAAACATTGGAATACCATAAATTGTGGAAAATAGATAGCGCAAAATTATATGACAAGTTATTCATTTTATGTAAATTAATAAATTTGAAAAACATTAATTAGAAAAAAAATATTTTATACCGGAATTACATTAAAAGGATAGTGCAAAATAATAATTATAATGCAATTTAAAACCCATTAAACCAAGACCATAGAAGTATGGGTATTATTAAAACCAATACTTTACATTTATACAATTAATCCCATTTCCTATTTATTATATTTCCTCCATTATAAATTTACATGATCATGTACCATAAGCTACTTAAGTAAGAATGGATTTTTTTACCCTTGACTTAAAAAACTGGTAATTTAAAGGAATTTTATTCATTAGATATTTCTAAAAAACCTGAAACCAGCTCGATAATTTAACTTACATTTGCTACAAGAGAAGACCATGTTGAAATGTTATGATGTGAGCGTTCTTTTGTCCAGATGCTTTTACTGCATTTCGTTTTCTCCAGGAAAAAAGTAAACTTTTAAAGGATATCGATATATCGACATGGAACATTTACTCGATAAATAGAGGTTTTCTAAAAGTTATTTTGATCACTTAATGTTAAAAGCATCGTTCTGTATACCAATGAAATTTGTTGATATACACATAAAATGTTTTTCATATTTTCGCTTCTTTCCAAATAAGTGAATTTGAAATCTTATTTGCAGTTAAAATAAATTTCTTGTCATAATTTTAAATATTAAACACTTTCATTATGTAATAAAAAATAAAGATAAAATAATATTAATTTTTTAAATGTAAAAGTCGTCTGTGGAATATTAATTAATTTTAAATTAAAAAAAACGTAATATTCAAAATAATTATCTGACATTTTAAATTTGAGTATGTATCCAAAAATTTCCCTTTATTATATTGTTATTTTCAGTCGATAATATTAATTTCTTTTCTCCTCATTACTGTATTAAATGGGTTATATGCATGTCTGAAATCTCCATCTATATCTAACAATTGATTATTTTAACAATTATGACGAATTATGTTATGTATAAATTATTCTTAGAAATATTAAATGATTTAAAAGATAGATTTCTTAGCTAAATTAAATCGAATTAGTAATCAACTGACAAGTGGCATTTACATATATGCACATCTAATTTATATTGATGCAAATATAAAAATAAATTTTACAAATAAAACAGTGAACTGAAAAATTAAATTTACTATACTTAATAATATTGAATTTTCATAAGAAAGTATACTTTTGTTTCATTCATATAGTCTATGAAAATATAAAAAAAATGTAAATCATTAACTTCATTTAGTAATATGGTATTACAACTTCATCAATATTAATTCGCACTACTCTTCTGCCTCATTAAAATTGGATCATAACATTCATTGAGACAAATTTTTGTTTACATGAAATACATACTATAAATCCAGAAGTGAATAAATTATCTTTTTCATTGTTAAGAAAAGCATGGTTGTTTGTGGCAGGTATTTGCATTCACTCATTTCTGACTTTTTTGATTCAGTAAACTGAGTTGCTTAGGTATAATCCTAGAAAGGCCCGAACCCTTGGCGACAATTTGAAAAAAAATCCGGAACCAGAAAAAATTCTAAAAATATTTTATTTATCATATCTAATGCATCTAAATGGTGTTATCAAAATTGGCGAAAATCACAATTATAGATAACCAAAATCATTTATGCCATGCTGTGGGCTCTGTTAGGATCAGATTGTAATGTATGAAACTATTTATTAGTACTGAACTGCATTAGGAACAATTTAGCAATAACATCTGTGTATGTATATATATATATATATATATATATATATATATATATATATATATATATATATATATATATATATATATATATATATATATATATATACATACATACATATATATATATACATACATATATACATATATATATATATATATATACACACATATATGTATGTGTGTGTGTGTTTAAGCGTGTATGTAATTACTAAAATTTTTTCTTAAGTGTCAAAAGAAGGTGTCAAGAACTTTGCTTCACATCTTACATTTGCAGTTATTGTTGGCGCATGGTCTTCAGCATTCAAACAGCAGATGGCACTTGAATGCCAAACAGGATGGACTTGGGTCAATAACCTTTGTATTACAACACTCACTATATTATATTAAAATTAATGCATTAATATTTAATTGTTTTCTTTTTGTGCTGTTTGTTAAATAAAAATGCTATTGCTGCTGTCTATAACAGATATTCCGTCGTCTTTTCGTTATTAATAATCTGAACTTTTGACAGTTGACTCCGACAAGTTTGGAGGCTGAAATTGCTAATACTATGGATATAATAATGAAATAAAAAACCGCTGCTAAAGGTAAAATTGCACGAATTAAAAATTGTCTACAAAATTCAAAACAGTGAGAATTGAATCCCGTTAAATTAAATGTGAAATTAAAATCATTTGAATCACTGCAATTTAAAATACATGACCTATAAAATCAAAATTATCCATTAATTTCTATCGTAAAATCGCTTTGAAAATTTAGAGGTAAGAAATGAAACTTAATTAAATTCTTACACGCAATTGATTATACTTCTTTTCGTAAATATTAATAATAATTATTCAAAAAAAGCTTTAGATGTAAGAACAAAAACTCCACCATTAATTTTGCCAGAATTTGCAGGTGAATATGAAGAGTTCAGCTCATTTAAAATTTTATTTGATGATTTAATTACTAATAACAATCATTTTAAATCATTTCAAAAGTTTTATTATTTGAGACCTTGTTTGACACATGATGTAAGAAGTTAGCTTACAGTTTTGATAGTTTTTATTTGCTAAATGACTCCTCGGTATCTAGATATGATAATCAGCATTTAATTATTGATTTTAATTGTAAAGCAATTTAAAATTATGAAAAAATACAATCCGAAATTGCTAGATATTAGAAGCATGATTGATTATGTTGAAAAGCATTTAGGCGCATTACAAGTTTTAAATTGCGATAGAAATAATTTATCTGTCCTTCTGATTTTTATATTCATAGTCAAAATTTGAATTGAGAATTTTGAGATGTCACATAAATCTGAAAATGTTCTTACATTTGAAGAATTTATTAAATTCTTTGAACACATTGTGAATCACTCCTATTAACCTTTAACAGAAATGTGACTACTAAATTTAATGTAAATAAACATTTTCGACTTTCTAAATCGAAATATCTTCTTAGTAGTGAAAACGAAAATAAAAGCAAAAACTGCTTTGTTCGTAAAGAAGATATATATCCTATATTTCCATTGTATGGTATTCTTAAATCTTAGTGTAGAAGAACGAATAAAATTTAATTCATAAACATAAACTTTGCGGAATCTGCTTAAAGAAAAATCAAGCAAAATGCAATGCCTTTCAAAATATAAGTATGCATGTGGTTTGAAACATTTTAAGTAGTTATGTAATAAATTAGGCGGCAATAATATTGCACCAAGGAATTTCGACACTTGATTGACCGACCCATCAGAGTGCCATAAATCAGAATGCCACGTGATACCTCCACCACTTACGAATACTTCTGTTTTGAGTATTTCTGAAGAAAAAAAAATTCTGTTTTCAACAGCTGCAATGTACGTTAAATGCACCGATTTGAAAGGAATAAATTAAGGGTTATTTTGGATTCTGCCTCGAATATTTGTGTATTGAGAAAAGATATCTCTGATTGCCTAGGAATAAAGAAAGAAAAAAATAAAAACGAAAGTTTCCGGTTTCAATAGACCGAGATAAAATATTACGGGAAGAAATAAATCACCTATATTTTAAATAAAAATTGTAGTTTTTATAAAGTAATAGAATTTTTTTTGTTGATAATATTACAGAACTCACTCTTTCTACTACATCAGATATTTTACTCATAGAAATTTCCCAATTTCTAGATTTAGCTTATATATCCTTTTACGAAGCTAATGAAGTTCACACTTTAATTAGTTCTGATATTTTTTAACGTTATTAAACAAAATACTTATAAAATAAATAAAGAACTATCTTTTACAGAATCGGAGTTAGGATGGACAATTGCGGTAAGCTGAAAGAATTACAAACCTCTGAACAAGCAAAAGGTTTTCCTATTGAAAGAAGATTCTTTTGAGACTTTCTTTTTATTTAGAGGGACATGGAATAAAATATGCTATACGATATCTGTGGAGCAGTGATAAACCAAGCACTGTCAATAATCCCAATATGATAGTATGCCTCTTCAATCAAGTCAATTTCGGAGTAAGTTCAAGCCCATTTATCCTAGCTGCTACAATCAGACATCATATAGAAAAATACACAAATGTTTGTCTTGATATCCATTAACTATTGGATATAAATTTCTTCTTGGACCATCTCATATCTGGTGGTAACAACGTTAAAGAAGCAATTTAAATATAAAGAAGCGCACATAAAATTTTGGAAGCTGCTGGAATGATTCTCAGAAAATTAATTAAATACCTATCCTGAAGACACAATTGTTAGTTTAGGCTCCAATAAGGTAAAATATTTGGAACTGACTTGGAACAGTCATGAATATTACTTAACTATAAATGTTAAAGTTTCCTGGAATTTGTCTCTTGAAACAAAATTACAATGCATACACTTCATACTTCAGGTTGTAGGAAAGATATTTGACCCAATTCTATTGATTTTTAGTTTCACTATAAGAATGAAATATCTTATACTAGAATTATGGAAGGGAAAGATTCCCTGGTACGATCCTTTGCGAGCAAATTTTGAATAAAAATGGAAAAAAATGTAGTGAAGAACTACTCTTTCTAGAAAATCCAAGAATACTTCGACTCGCTCTAGATACTTTTTCCAAAGAAGAACGTCAGTAATCAAGCATATGGAGAAGTCATTTATCTAAAAGTTAAAACAAATGATGAAACATAAGTCAAACTTTTAAATTTGAAAATCCATGTTCCACTTTTGAATGGAATTACTTTACCATAATTAGAATTTCTAAAAGCTTTACTTGCTGCTTGATTAATATCGAAGGTGAAAAATAAAATTTTAAAGACCTACTGTTAAGTATCATTGGACCGATTCTAAAATAATTATTTTCTAGATCAAGGATAAAACACCTCGATGAAAACAAGTCGCTTCAAATAGAGTCAATTAAATAACTGCTTTGACAGATCCGAATGTCTGGCATTATTGGAATAGTAAAAATAATCCTGCTGATCTCCTATCTCGTGGGATGATTGCTGGCTATCTGGTTGAGATTTTCAGGTTGTGAACAGGAGCTGAATTTTTGATGCAATCAAAGTTTCTACAGACTTCACAATCCTTCGTTACTGAGTTGATTTCCTTGCAGAAAAGAGAAGGCCACAATACTAAGAGCACCAAAATAATTCAAGAATCGGAGGATATTATTGATAGTGCTTTATTTACCGATGATTTTGGGACTATGATTAATGAACTCTTACAAGTTTCTAATAATTATTTTACAATTAATCATATTTTCTCTTATATTTTCAGATTTATTTTTATCTGCTGGAGAAAAGTGAACAAAGTTGGACCTTTAAGCATTATAGAAGTAAAGTATGCTGAAATAGTGATAATTAAGCATGCTCAAATGCCACCGATTATAAAAAATAGATTTATAAATAATATTTCTAATTTGGTCCCTTTTACAGATGAAAAAAACGTGTTGCGAGTGGGTGGTAGCTTCGAAAATGCTTCTGTACCCTATGACCAGAAGCATCCTCCTATTTTAGCAAAAGATAATATAGATAAATATATACATAATATAAATAATTTCAATAGCTTACAGAGGGAATTATTTCATGTATGATCTCAAAGATTAATAAATGCGGTGAGATTAAAATTTTGACCTCTTTGAGGCCGTAGTCTTTCTCATCAAATTGTTCATCAATGAGTAATATGTAATAAAAATCAACCCATTCTTTTCTCTCAAATTATGGATAATTTACACAAAGAGCGAGTCACTGTAACTTCCCCATTTATTATTTCGGTCTTGATTTGTGTAGACTTTTCTTAGTTAAGTATAAGAGTCAACTAAAGGGTACCTTGCACTAAATTTATATTTGTATTTTCATTTGTTTCTCAACAAAATCTATCCATCTTGAACAATTATCTGATCTCTCTTCCGATTTAATGATTACTGCATTGATACGATTTATAAGCAGAAGTGGCAAATGTTCCAAAATTTATTCTGACAATGCCTCAAATTTTATTGGATTGAATTCTCAATTAAATATATTCTATAAACTAATTAAGTTTTCTCATAAGAAGTTGGCTGATTATTTTTATTCTGAAAGTATAGATTGGAATTTTATTCTTCCGAATTTGCTTCATTTTGGAGGACTTTGGGAAGCTGGCGTGAAATCATTTCAACACCTTCTCAAATGAGTTATTGTCACCTTAATGGTGCTTCTGACAAGTTTGATGTTTTAACTCCAGGTCATTTCTTAATAGGGAGACCGATAACATCTATTCTTGAGCTCCTTTTTACTGACATAAAAACAGTTGCTGAAGTCGAGAGTTAACAAGTCAGTGAGAAAAAACAGCAAAAGTTGTGCAACTTATTTGGGGGAAATGGCAGACAGATGATTTAAATACATGACAGGCAAGATCAAAATCGATGGTTACAAATTATTTAATAGTAGATTAAATGGTATTAATGAATGAAGATTGCTTACCTTTGAAAACTTGGGAAGAATTACAGTAGTATATCGTGGATAAAGGACGAAAGAGGGTGACTAGTAAAAATTCGACTTAATCTGGTGAATTTAAAAGAGCAATCACTAAAATAGCTGCGCTCTATCTATTGAAAATGTATAAAATGGTAAACTTACATATCTTCTATGTTATTTACATATTGTATATATTTTATGCAATATTTCATATTTATTGTATTATTATTTCATTTATATATACCTTTAAATTTAAAGTTGTTCTTGTATGTTGTTATGACAAGATCTTGTATGTGAACATTGAAAGGACGGGCGGAATGTTGACGCATGCGTGTCAACTGCACCTGACTCAGCGTTTGAACGGCGGACGTCACTTGAGTACCAAGCAAGAAGGACGTGGGCCAATAACTCTTGAAGTACGGCTCCCAAAATATTATATTAAAATTCCTGCATTAATGTTTAATTGTTTTCTACGTGTGTTATTAGTTAAATAAATGATGTTGCTAATGTCTGTAAAAGCTAGTCCGTTGTTTCTTCTTTATTAAGAATCTGAACTGTAGACAGTTTTTTTTAACTTAAAAGTTTTGCTATATTGTAAATTTTTTTATTTGATATCTCAAACACTCTACTTAAATTACTTTTAATTTATATCAAATACATTCAAGAAATCATTCATTTCTTACATATCTTGTTGGAATTGTAAATAATTTAGTAGAAATACCTACCAATAAAAGAAAATTTGTCATATGAAAGAATTTATTGTATTGCAATACTCACAAATATGTTAGTTACCTTAGAACTATAAAATGTTAAAGCTCACTTTATTCATAAAATAAAGTAATACATTTACAAATGCAACATTTAAAACTTCATAAAAATATATTTCGCATGTGCATTTGATAATGAATTATCTAAGAATCTTATAATCTCCTATTTGATATCCACGATAAGTTAATCTAAAAATGCCGGATATTTTAATCCCAACTTTAATATGATTTCAGCTAGTTTATTTTTTAATACAATATAATTATAACTTTAAACTAGAACTCTCTGTATCTTATGAAAATAAAGATGTTTTCTGAACATGAATATTTAATTAATGTTTTTCATGCTACTCTTTACAAGTTGAGGATTTAAATTATCTAATTTTTAAATAAATTTTTTATGCAACAGATTCTCAGTTACAATATTGCTCACATGTTACAATTGTTAAACACCCTATACCTATATTTTATAAATCAAAATTTCTTAGCATCTTAAGTTAACACTATGTTTACAAAATTTTATGAATGAATTTTATAAAGGTATCAAAAATCAATTTCACCACTAACTCTAAGTTTAAATTTATTAAAAAAATAAATAAAAATGTATTTCATATTTTAAGAAGTAAATGGCCTACTTATGCTCTTCGACAATCAATATAGAAAAATAACAGAAATTTTATCATATGAATTAGTAAATATACATCAAAAATTTCTTATTGGTAAAAATGATTAAATTAAAGAAAGGACCTTATACTGTACATGAAATTTAAAGAAAAAGCCGATGCAATTTAAATTTGGATTTAAAATTTTTTAAAAAAAATTCTTTCTATTATAGAACATAGCCTAATGTCTCAAACGATAATTTTCTTAAATTATTCGAAAAAGTCGATTCTTTCTAAAATAAAGTAATTTATTTGTTGTTCAAATAAATTTCAATATCCTCTTAAGTATTTGTTTTAAAAATTCTGTAATTTTTTGAAATGAAATATGAGCAAAATAAAATATTTAATTCTGTTTTTGGTTAATTAAAGCGTTACATTATATTTTCAAAATTAAAGTACATCTTATTAAAATTGGATACTACAACATTGATAGCTTTTAATATTTTAATTTTTTTTAAAGAAACGCAAATTATTTTCAAAATCAGTGCTTATTTCAAATAAAACAACTATATTCTTTCCCATGAAATTAATTAGAATACCATAAAAATGAGCACGAATGTATCCAATTAGATAAACCACAGGGGAAAAAATAATCTAATGAGATTTGTTATCGATTTAGGATTTTCTTTCTAAAAGGAAAAATCATAAACTGTAATATATATTAGTTTAAATGAATATAACTGATAAAAGAGTGTAGGTTGTATAAAAAACCTTTAGTTTAGAAATAATTCATTATCCATCTACTGAGATTAATTTTACATAAAATGGAATCTATTGATTTTTATGAATAAATATATGTATTCATTAATACAAACACACACACACACATATATATTTATTTATTTATTTAGCAAAGGTAAATATGCTTATAATTTTTGAATTACGTGGATGTGCATTATGAATATTAGCTCTGTTGAAACCTATTATTTCATGAAAGTGATTATCTTATATTTATCTAATATATTTCATCATTTTTTAAGCAATTTATGTTCGAAGTGTTAGTTTCTCAAATGTTGAGTACAAGATGGTAAAATGGACATGTATCAAAAACTTGAAATTTTAAGCAAAGTTATTAGCAAACTAAATGTACATTCGTAATTATTTATTAAAAATGTGCTAAAATAATTTTCGCCGATAGTATTTGTTCTTCTGATTTCAGGAAAAATACATAATTCTAATTGTAAGAAAATTTAAAGTAAATGAAAGTAATTATAAGCAGTATTCCTATTTGAAAATCATGAAAAGGAAAATTTATTTTGTTATTTTTTTATACTTCAATAAAAATGAAATTTTTGTTTATATGAAATATTTCACAGATAATCTAAGTTCCTTAAAACTAAGTAATAATTTTGAAATCACATTCTCATTTTATATTAAAATTCATTATGAATTAATTATTTTTAATGATATAGGTTTGTTGATTATGATGATCATGGTGATACTTAGAAGTAAATTTAAACCAGTAGTCTCAACATTTCTTAGGTAACTTTGTTTTTTTAATAAATTATTTATTTAAAATGATAAAATAACATTAAAAATCTACTTATACAAAAAGTTTCACTTCCGCATTTTACAAATGTAAATGCTTTATTTAATATATCTAATATTATCAGAGTAAAATAATGATATCATTTAATGACTATAGGAAATATTTTTTCTAAAATCATATATTGATAATTTACTAATCAAAGCATTTTTGTTGCACATTCTTCTACGCTTTATTAATTACATACAACACATAATTGTAATTTTAACTGTAAACAAAATAATTCCCTTTCTTCTTCATTTATACGATATTGTTTAAATGAAATATCATTAATTATTCTAAATTTCCGGAAAATATAATTAAAAAGTAAATATATAGCAACATCTGAGTAAATTCAATACTCATGAGTTATTCTTGAGAATTGAATTTGCTGAAATTTACTCCATTCCTACTCGAGAACTATTCTTGAGGATAAATAAAGCAAAATGCATTTTATGCATTGAACCATTAGATTTAAGATAGGGAGGTTCTAAAAGAACCTAGCACCACGACCATGTGTCTATTGTACTATACCCCTTAGAAAGCCCTATTTGAAGAGACCAGTGGCTGAAGACAAATTCAGCAGATAATTTACAGGAATTTCATGCAACATCCAAGATTCAATCAAGTGCTGACCCAGGTGTTCAAATCTATGTGCCGAACAGGTTTCACATTCACATAAGATGTGTATTGATGTTTCTTCCATATAATGACAACCTCTACAAGAGGGATCATCTGAGACTCCCATTATGATGAGATGTCTTTTAAGGTGGCAGTGTCCTGTAAGTTGTCCCACTGCTTTCCTTAGACTGCTTCTATTGAGCTTTAATAATTCGTTTTGCCTTTTACAGGGTACGTGCTATTTAATAGCCTTGCTTGTCTTTGATCATTGGCATTGTACCAATTCATAAACTGTTGTTTTCTGAAGAGATCAAAGACATTCTTTCTGATCAATTCTTTAGAAATACCTAGCACTGGTTCAGGACCAAAAAGTCGGTTGTTGATCCAGTCCTTGTCAGCTCATCAGCTAATTCATTGCCAGGAACACCAGAATGCCCAGACACCCACATTAAAGTGATGTGGTTATTATTAGCTAATTTACACAGTTTGAAATAACATTCCCAGACAAGAACAGAAGTTACAGTAGACTTTTGTAGAGCTAGTAATGCAGCTTGACTGTCAGAAGAGATAATTATTCTTTTACAAGAATAGTTTCTGTCCAAGCATATTCTACTGCACATGAGAATGGCAAAAACTTCTGCTTGGAATACAGTTGTATATTTACCCAAGAGGAATGATAGCTTTGTGCCATCAGCAGGACAACAAATACCAGCCCCAATGTTAGAATTCATTTTTGAGCCATTAGTAAACCAGTAAATGCAGCTTTCACTAATGGCAACATTATTCCAGTCTTCTCTCAAGGCAAATTTGATTGTATAAGGCTTATCAAAAGCATACTTAACAATCGTGTAATCAGTAGACATACTTATAAAAGGATTACTACTTACGTCAACATTGAGGTTTCCCCAGGATAAAAACCTAGAGTAGTCCTTCAACTGACCTGTATTTTTAAGCCTCTCCATGCTAAGTATTGCTTCTGCTTCAATACGCATATAAAGGGGATGCTGCATTGAAGCATAAAACTAATGGATGTTTTTAGAATAAACAAATTGCAAATTTATAGATTAGTCTAATGTTATCTTAAACGCATATAATAACAATATCTTTTAGGTTAAAAAAGGAAATAAAAAAACATTAATACGCATACGACATTAAATATTCAACTTATTTTTAATGAGTTTAATTTTAATATATTTTAGATATTAAATATACTAAGCATTTATCAGTTATTAGATAAAATAATTTAATATTTAAAACAAAAGTCCTAAATAATTTGCAAAATTTATTTGTTAACATATAAATGCACATGGCGTGAAGCTTAGTTTCAGAAGCTTTTTTTAGAATCAAGTGAATTGATAACCGTAGTAAATATGTATATGTATTAATTTTAGAACATTCATTTGCAAACATTAGTAGATATACATTTCATTTCAATTTTACTTGAAATTTAAAATGTTTGTATAAAATTATAAAAATTTCTAGGATTTTGTTTTATACAACTAAACAGTAAGATATCTTTACACACAAAATGAAAACACAGTACCTGAAAAAAAAGAAGCAATTTAAGAAAGGTTAGAAAGGTTGAATTATTCTGCAGGGAATGTTTTTAGCTTTCAAGCAATGATAAATATGAATATTTATCATAGTTTAACAAGTATTTTTGTGACACACAGAAGATTTTTCATTCTGAAGATTAAGGAAGGGATTTTTTGTTTTAAATTCAAGTGAGATAATAGTTACAGTATCATACTTTTTCTTCAGGAAAAAAATATTTCGATATACTATATTTTTAAAGGCTTTCTTTCAAGTGCTTGAATATTTTTTCTAATCCGTTGCAATACTATTACGGTTTTGTTTTCTAGATGTTACAAAGTACAGAATAAAACTTAAAATTGTGTTAAAACTATCACATAATTTTACAGTATTTCTAGGAAAACTAGTAGAATTAAAGTGTACATATGTATATTATATAAGTCTATGTAAATTATCTTAACGCACATGCATACACAAGTAACTGAATTTTTAGTAAATAATATTGATTCGATACTCGCAATCCATTATTGCACGGAAAATTTAAGCGAATATAATTTTTAATAGAACAAAAAAGTAAATTTTAATTTTGAAGAAATATTTTTTATTTAAAAATGAGCATTAGAAAATATAATACGTGCATTTTCTATGAGATTTTAGTACAAATTGGATTACTATAAACATGATAAATTTTTAACATTGAAATTAATTCCACTTTTCTTGAAATTAAATGATTACTGTTGGAATTGGATAACAATATTTTGTTTCGTGTCATAAATTGTTTGAAAATATTAAAAACGAAACAGTTTTGTCAAAACATTAAATTAATAAATCAAACATAGCACCCAGTGTTTCTAATCATCATGCTACCGTCAGTTTTGCTTATGCTGAGGCCATCAGTAATATTATAAGAATAAATGCTACATCTCCCAAAAATTGCAGAAAAAAGTCCATCAATTAAACCCAAGTCAAAATAAATAAATAACAATTGCAAAAGATCCAGTGTCTTTTACATTTTTAGACACTGAGGATTACATCAATTTGAAATGGGTAGTAATTTCAAGAATTAAGTCTAACATACCAATGCTCAAAATGCTGTGGGCATTGAGATTAAAAAAACAATTTAAGCTAAATATTTAAATCAAAATTAATCAGAAGAAACAGTAAAATTACAGTACATAAATTACCTATCAGATGTGCGTTCACTTAAGGACTTGTAATGTTTAGTAATTCCTAGGCAGAAAAGATCGAACGAAAAGTTTTGAGAAATATATTTAGTGTTGTGAATGAAAATGAAGTTTGGTGACGACAATAAAACTTTAAACTTTATAAATCTATTGAGGATACATATATCATCTCATTCATTTTCAATTACAAATCTTTGGGATAATGAAAAATTGGCATGCATTGTTTGAGACCGATAAACTGTGTAGAGAGGGATTTTAAAATGTAAAAAATTGGTGAGAGATTGCAAAAAATATATCAAAGTGAAAGAAGGTTCTTGGGTATGCCTTAGGCACATCAGAGACTGTCGTGTCAATACAAGAAGAAACAAATATAATTAAATAATTGTATATATAATGAAAGAATTGCATACATAATTAAAGAATTGTATATATAATGAAAGAATTGCATATATAATTAAAGAATTGTATATATGATTAAAGAATTGTATATATGATTAAAGAATTGTATAAAATAATTCATAGTTTATTAATGTTACATTTTTTCATAAATTCATGAGTCTAAAAAGATAAATATAAAAAATTAAATTTTCATAATTAAATAGAGTCTTTTCTATGAGTATAATTTTGAAGTTTTCATTATAAATAAATTTTAATTCTCATGTTTCAACGTTCTGATGCAATTTACTGATTTATTATGTAAGTTAGACAATTCCACGAATAATTTATAATATAAATACATTTGGTAAAATATGAAAATTATTTATTGGGTCTAAGCATGAATTCAATGCCCAAGTGCACTTATTCCTCCATGCAAATATTCCTAATTTAGATTTTAAAATGTAAAATACAATATTTAAAAAATAGTTTGTGGATTATGAACATAACAAATTTATTCACATAATTTTTTATTAATTGATTCTGAGGTGTTTTAAAATTAATCAGAATAAAGTTTTCCTATTTTGGGAATTTATACATATTGTTAATAATATTCATTTGTAAATAAAGTTGTTTAATTCTGATTAATTTATTATAAGCAAGATGTGTACTTTCTTCCATCTTGGGTTGTTTGCAAAGTAATTTCATTTTCTCCAAATATATCCGCATTTTGCTAGTGAAAATAAATAATTTTATTACTAAGAAATCCTGTTTCTACCAAAAAGATGGCAAAAAATATTGGACATGAATTGACAACATACAATTCAATTACATATTTATCAACTAAACAATTTTTTTTTTATAAAAATTAAAATTTTTCTTTGATCAAATTAATAAAATTTTATACAAACCTAAGCCCAAAATAATATTTTTTAGGAAAATTGTATCAAAAATGTCACATATTGCAAAAGAATAATATGAATTCAATATTTGCTTATGCATTTGACTTTTTATATGAAATATTTCACCTCTTTACTGTAACTTCTTACCCACACAGTAACATATCGATCTAGAAACGAACACTGAGCAAATTTCAATCGGAAATCATATATATATATATATATATTAGCCTTTTCATTGTCTCCAAATTATATAACAATATATTGTATTTTAATCGCATATGTGTGTACAATAATTAATAAGTAAAAAATGCAATATGGATATTGTAATACTATAAATTGAAACTGATTTCAAATCGTTTTGAGATAGTTAAGTTAAATATGATAAAAAACAATTTATATCAAAGTAGGAATTAAAAGCATTTATTTATATTAAATTTTAAATAAGATACTCTTCCAGATTTAAGAGGATATTATTCAAGTGTGTTTTCATCAATACTGCCTTTTACAAAAGTTTATTATACAAACATGAAATTTAGGCAAACTTTTAATGCAAATTATTATAATAAACATTTCATTTTCTTTTAAAATGTGTAATACAAAATATTTTCTACTAAGTATTTATATATATATATATATATATATATATATATATATATATATATATATATATATATGTAGAAATATTTTATATGCTAATTTTACTGGAAATATGTTAAAATTTGCAGCAAACTTAGAGAAAAGATAAATTATTAGCCAGGTGACAAGCAATGAAATAATCTACCTCATTTGTTCTTATTTGTATTAAGAATTATAACCAATGCAGAGTTTCGCTTACTTATTATATTTACCATATTTTGCCTGTATGAAATGATCTTTCATAAAAGTTTTTTTTTACATCATTGTGTATTACTTCTGGTGAATTTCTTATGATTTTATAAAATGATAAAAGCAATAATATATATATATATATATATATATATATATATATATATATATATATATATATATATATATATATATATATATATATATTATATATATATATATATATATATATATATATATATATATATATATATATATATATATATATATATATATATATATATATATATATATATATATATATATATATATATATATATATATATAAGTAACTTAATATTGCAATTTTAAGTTACTTATCTTTTTTAGGGAGTTTCATAGGGAATCCAAAGAAAAGTAAATAATACTTATTACATAGTAGTTTATTTGTTTGCCCTATGACAATATTTTCACGAATGAGAAAGAATGGCTCTACTGTTTGAAAGTGTATTCCAAACCACTACTGATATTTATACCGTAGATGATACTCAAATCAACCATCCATTTCTCAGAAGGCCCGAGCATAAATTAATTTCAGCCTCTGATACTGAAAGTATTGAAGAATACTGAAAGTATTGATTGTTTGACACAATTCTTCTGCTTTTGTACAGTGGATTTATTGAATGCTGTCTCATTTTCCTCTTTTCGTTATGGGCTAAAATTCCTTGAGGAAACCATTATGTTGAAATTTAACTTTGTTTCTTAAAAATGTTTTAAATATAACTCAATTTAGCTAAGAGCATCGAACTAATGTTGATGTTTAAGCAGCATAAAAAACAATATTATCAATTATCAGCAATATAAATTAATAATTAATACAGATAATTTACAACTCTCTAAAGTAAGAAATTCTTGCCAAAATGAATGACAACTATAATACAATGAATAATAAACATTCTATGACCACACTCATCTGAATACAATAGTTAGAGTTTTTACCAAACAAACATTATCAGAAATCCAATAATCTTAACTAGAGATCCGTTTTACATAATTATTATTTTTGATTCTTATTTTTATGATTTTAATTTTAACTGGAACTTTGTTGGCTGAGATTTAACCTGTTTAATATGTATAGGAATATATTTTACAGTTTTAGAGAATTATTTTATCAAAGTGTCATTAGAGATCTTCGAACATCATTGTTAGATTTTATTGGTTTCATCTAAGTTATCAAAAATTCACAAGTTCATGTATGCAAAATGTTTTTTAATGAAATGCAGAATATAAATAAGGAAAAATAAATTATGTAATGATATTGCAACTAATGTTATACAAGATAAACAGCCAAACTAATTGTATTTAATTTCTAAAGTAATTCTGATATTACTACAGGAAACATCATAACAGATGAAATTAATATATATATATGTGTGTGTATATATATATATATATATATATATATATATATATATATATATATATATATATATATATATATATATATATATATATATATATATATATATATATATATATATATATATATATATATATATATATATATATATATATATATATATATATATATATATATATATATATATATATATATATATATATATATATATATATATATATATTTATATATATATTTGATTTTATATATTTAAAATGGCAGACCATGTTGAATTGATAGTGGCAGAATTGTACTGTTGTACTCAAGACAATTAGATCTATACCTTCATTCAGGTTAATGGAATATGTTAAAAATGTCTATGTATCGTGCAATCGATCGTAAGTATCGTAGCAGACAATATAAACTTTATATTAAAAAATAGATAAAATTTAAAAACAAAGTGAGTATTTTTTAGATGATAATGAATGAGTATAATTAAATTTCATTTCTTCTCAATGTATAGTTTATACTATATTCCAAAATCTCAATTTAAACTTTCATCATATTCAAAGAATAAAGATGAATACGCTCTATTAAAATTTGTAAATAATATTTTCCATTTACCGCTGTTTTCTTATCAGGAGTTACTAAAAATCAATTAACTTCATTTTGAACTAAGCTTAATTGACAAGATCAATAACTAAACAGGCGTTCTCTTCTCAACCTCAAGAACAGTCAATCTTTCAGAAATTTTGAATCAAGCTAAGATAACAAGTTCAACAATTGAGCAGGTCCTTGCTTTTCAACCATGAAATTCAAAGTAAAAAAAATACTGGACTATTTCTGGGAATTTTAAAAATTTAAAAGTGTTTTAGCAGTTTGAACTGATATTCGTCCTTGTATAAAACAATGTACTTATTGGTTATAAGGTAGAACAATGTACTTATATACAATATAGAACAATGCATTTATGTCTATTTTCAAATTACGATCTTGGACTTTACTATATTATAACGTTTTATGAAAAAATTATAATAAACATTTAATAATAATAGGTAAGATCTGGATAAATTTAAAATTTATTAAATTACAAAGTATCATAATATTTAAAGGTTATTTTGAATTTAGTTAATTATCTACTTTTGCAATTAGTTTTATTAATAAACACATTTATAAAGCTATGTTTAGATAAAAACACTTATAGTTTACTCACAATATATCTATACACACAATATGCTGCTCATAAATTAAAAGAATTTAATTGCAAGGTACGTAAGGAAATTGTGAGTAAAATGTAAATGTGAATAGAGTTTTATTTTGAGTTATTTATAGAAAGAAACTTTTCTTCACTATTACAAATATGATTTATACATTACATTACAAGATAAATTCCATTAAATTTCAGAAAAAAATTAAAATAGCATATTGATTCACATTGATTTTACTCTGTTAATTAAGTGTACAATCTATATGATTTTACACCTTTATCTGGATATTTATTATGAAGTCACCAGCAATTATTTACATATTATTTTAAAAAATTATCTTAAAAATATATATATAAATTAATTAACTTTAAAATAAATAATTTTAAATGTAATCATGTTTTAAATTTGTAATTTATTAAAATTACGTATTTTTACAATTGATTTCAAATATTAAACTGAAATATAGTATTAAAAAATAAAGATTAAAGTATAAAAATTGCAAAAGCTCTGATGCAAATATTAGCTATATATTAAATTATATTATATAGCTTAATTGTATATTTAAAACTAAATTATATATTTAAAATTTTCACCTACTTTTTTATGTTGTTTTAAAATTTTATTTATTATAGAGATGTATGTGAACTACATATGAATATTCAAGATAAATTAAAAACATCATTAGTTTAAAGAGAGCTATAGTTCTTCAACTTATACCATATATCTATGTACACAATCGGGTAGAAAATATAATATATATATATATATATTATATGTATATAATATATATGTATTATATATATATAATATATATTATATGTTTTCTTCTCTTAAAGCTTATTCGGATCTTTTTCTAAAATTTTTTATAATATCTGATCACAACAACGTTAAAAAATATTTGCAATATGCATATGGTTTATTTATAATTACAAACTAAGATTCTTCTATTAATATAGTCATTAGAATTATATACCGTCATTTCAATTTTTTTATTTTACAATGATATTTGCATTTTTAATCAAATATGTAGTCTTAAGAAGAAATAATGTACTCGGGTAGAAAATTTTTAAGTCCAAAAAGACTTTTAATAAAAGCAGTTTACAAATCCCTTTCTATTTTACTTGATTTTTAATTTATGTCTAATTTTAATCAAAATCCTGGAAAGAACTTTATTATCATAGGGAAAAAATGCTTCTCTTTAAAAACGTAACTAATTATTTAAAATTATGTTTCTGTGGAGATACTGTTTTAATAATTACCAATTATCATTATATGCAGAAATATCATATAAGCTCAGATTCCTTAATAAATATTTTAATGGGAAACATTTTGCATTGAGCAAAAATGTAAATATATAGTAAAATGAGTGTTTCACAAACATATTTGTAAATTTCCCTTTAAATGTTGTTCACCTACAAAGACAAAATAGTTGATCAAATTGGTATCATTTCATAATCTATGTTGCTTTTATAATTTAAAGGCTTGTTTTATTGTTTTATGTTTTGTGTCCTCTTTTTTATGAGAATATCATATGTTATCAAATTATAATACATGTTGAAGAATTATTTGCGTGTTATGTAAGAAACAATTATCAGTAATACTAATATTGAAAAATATTTAATTTGAGGAATCATATTTCTTACTATTCTAGATAGCTGGTACGATTTAAATATATCTCTATTTGCATTAATGATGAAATATACAAACAAGAATATCTTACTTTTTATTATACTCTTATCTATAACCAATTCTAATGTAAAAAATAATAAACAAAACATTAATTTTCTTTTCTTTCTCACCGATAAAAAATTTGCTAATATTAATCCAGAAAATAGAATTTATTTAAGTACATACCTATAGTTTTATATACATATTTATCACTAACTAACGCTTGTTGCCAAAATTTCTTGTTGTAATACTGTAATTTTTGTCTAATTTCCATTTCATCTAAATTGTACCTATGTAATTGATTTAGATGTTATTTGAAATTATATGTAAATCAAATCGAAAACAAAATCAACATTATTTAACGAAAATTAACACAAATACATATCAAAACATGTTATGAACTAAGAATGCAGTCAATTAATAAGAATATCACTTTGAAAATATAAATTATAATGTTTAAAACTATGAACGAAAATTGAATCATACTTTTAAAATAAGGACAATATATTCATGCATGTATTACAAAGATAAATAGACATTCAGACATTATACAAAAAAAGTATTCTAGAACACAAATGCATTAATACTTTAAACTGTCAAACGTACGTCTTTGTAAGCATTAAATTTTGCCTACCTACCAAACGATAATCAGGTTTACATTTATTTTACAGGCTAACAACCGGGCAAGTTCTTCCAGAATAAACCGATCTAACCCTATGTAAGGAACCTAATCACCCGAATCAACATTGACTTTTACCAGGTGAAAGATATCATTACCTTGTTGGAAACTCGCTTCCATGTCGAATTTCTTAGTTAATCATCGCTTCCATGTTTTACTTTGAAGGTACTTATAGTATGCGTTTGGAAGATGGATTAAAGATTGTCGTCATTCATAATTAATGTTAAATTAGTAAAGATTGTAAGGCGTTATTCAAAAGTTCTTAATGCAAAATATATTAATTAAATATTATCAATTATTGATATCTGAATAGAAAACAAAAAATCTTATACAATATTGTATTTTTTATCTTCGTTCATACAGTAACATGTTAATTATTTTTGAAAGTCTACAACTTTTCTTTACAAAATAAATTTCAACGTCAGCAAATAATTAAAATACATGATTTTAATTATAAATAATGTATATATATATATATATATATATATATATATATATATATATATATATATATATATAATCACTGAGAAAAAATAAATAATATATAATATAATTATAATATAATTACCAAACAATATATGAAAAATAGAAAAATACTAAGTTTAACTATTTGTAATTATAAACTACATTTGAATATGAAAATTTTAAATATATCATTCCGTTTTATTGGGAAAAATTCAGATTTCCGTTGTAGAATACCTTCGGTTATAATTAATTATAACTTCAGTTATATTTAAACGCATTCAACTGCAATAATCGGAAGTTAAGTTAACCATACTGCCAATTTTCTTTAATTACAATTAATTTTATGCATACTTTCAAACTATAACGTCCAAATAAGACAGGCTGTGTCAATATTTGATTGTTAATGAAGTTTGCTATTTTGTATTTATCTATTAAATTTATAGAAAATCCAAGCAACATTAAAATCAATTTGAAACACAAAAAATATGTACAAAATTAATTCAAACCTCAGATTCTTAAGAAAATAAAATATAAATCTAAAATATATAATATAAAATTTTCATAAAATGGAGAAAATCTATTGCTGTCAAAAAGGCAAAAAGGTTCCTATTTGGAGATACTCACGTTAAATCAAACAATGTTAAAATATCTATTTTAAAAAAATGTAAACCTAAATGGTTAAAATCATCACATGATATTAAAATATGATTTATTGTATGATGATCATCACACGTTTTACACCATGTATTTTATTCGTTTAGAAACCATATCTGTGTGTGAAACTTCTGTGTCCGATACGAAGTCACATCTGATGAACGTCAGCACTTGGTACTAGTAAAACTGTTAATGAGGTGATGTATTGAAATATAGTACGAAATTTATTAGTGATCTGCATGTTCTACGACTCCTCACAAAGATCTTGAATACATTTTTAATACGCATTCTCACATCCAAAAAAGAAATAGATGTAAGAAATGAACCGGAATAAGAACTACTTGATTTGGGATTCAGGAGAAAATAATGTTATGTTCTTTTACAGAAAGGGAATCTTATGATCGAAAAATTCTAAACATTTGCAAAGCTCTAAGATGGCAGTCAAAATGGGAAGTTCCAGGACGGCAGTCAAAACTACTATTTCGAGAAGCTTCCAACACACACAATGTACAAACAAAAGTTTAAAATATCACTATTGTATGTACACTGACAGTTTGGCATGAAATTATAATTTCAACTCATTTCAAATTGGTATTAAATTATTAAGTCAAATAAATATTGTTATTTAAAAATGTAAACGTAATTAATTATATTCGAAGTTATTTGTTTTTATTCGTAATTTTAAAATTTTGAATAAAAAATTAATTTATCAAAGTAAGATTACTGCTGTAAAAATAGTTGTGATAATAAGCCTCCTGTTACTTTTTCATAATTACACAAAAATCTATTAAGTAATTAAAAATACTCATTTTGGCTCAACATTTTAATATAGTTAAGAATCATGAAATATAAAAGTGCTTAAGATTTTCCTTTTTGCAATTCTTTAAGTCAAGTTCCAATTATTATTGTTGAAATCTGTGTCATTTAGATAACTTTAATAAATCTGATTATTTTATCCTTCAAGAAAATAAAATTTGTTTAGTCTTACTTTTAAAGTCTTTCGTTTTGCTTGAATTTAAATCCGCATTTGCAACAATTAAGTCATATTAAAACTCATTGCTATAAAATTGTGCTCATAATTTATTGCAAACATTTTAGATTACAGTATATGAGTGAGCAGTAAATTATTTTAAATAATTATATTTGTTTTATTAAGTTTTTATAATTTTTATATTAATTTAAAAGAAATACTTTGACATTCATAAAATAGTTTTACCTAGTTTATACCTTTTTATATCCATTACCAAACCTCTATTATTAACAAAATAATTTCTTAAAAATTACAATATTTTAATTAACTAGTATCGTTTAATTTTCACTTAATGATTTATTAAAAACATTTATTTACACTCTATTATATTATCCTATGGTGTTATGGTGCAAATAAACAGCCAATTATAGAATTGATTGCTATACGCATTTAATAGATATAGATTTAATTAAACACAATTTAATGAAATAAGTGTAAAGAATATTTCTAATAACATATATGAATAATGCATTTAATTTAATAAAATAGTAAATAAATTAAATTTATTATTCACAGTTATTTCTAAAAATATATGTATACTTATTTCACGTTAAGTTGTGTTTACTTAAATCCATATGTATTAAATGCGTATTACAATCAATTCTATAATTGGCTGTTTACTTGCACCGTTACAATACAGTTCAATCTGGCATAACCAATTATATTACGCCAATAACTTTCCATTTAATAACTGTGTAGTGCAAAGTGTAATAACTCAAAATATTTGTTGCAATATATAAACAATATTTCGCATATAATGTACAAATTAATGAAATGTTTGCGTATACATAATGGAATGTATTGTTTCACTTTGTATTTCTTCAATAGTATACCAATAAACTTATTAGAAGTTTTCTTAACTATTAAAGTTTGAACGTTGAAAATAGTTACTTAAATAAGATGAAAGTTTAATAAGACTCAATATTAGTAAATATTTATTGTTTCGAATTTATTTTATTTGAAATAACACACTGAGCTTTGATAGTTACTTTAGTAAATAATATTTGACATTTACTGTATAACAATATTTATCTAACTGAAGTGAATTAATAAAAGTACACTAGGCTTAACTTTAATTAATACAGCTACTAAAAGTACAGATGTTTATTTAAATTCTAAATATTGTAAGTGTTTTCGAGTTATTTTTGTGTTCAGTTAGATAACATTATTTTTAAATTGTAGTTTATGCTGTGTTACAACGCATAAATCATGAAAGACTAGATTTGTAATTGAAGTTGATGGGTCAGTTACCAATAAATATTGTTAAATATATCTCACAGTTATCACTGGCATGTTTGCAACTGCATGCCGTTACATTTAAGCTATGCTTATTAGTGCCATACGTGATGATATATTTTCATATCCTCAATATTGTAATTTACAACTGTTACACCTATTTTAATTTAAATAGTTTTATATTAAGCATAATTCCATTTGTCCTAAATCCTCTGAAGATTTTAATCATTACATAACTAAATGAGTTTATTAATTTTATAATTCTGAAACTTGTGTAAAAAATAACTTTTAACTTTTAAAAGTTAATGATATATTTGTTATGAAGACAAAAGTGTTTCTGAAAAAAGTCATTCCGAGTATATAATTGTAGCGCAATGCTAAAACAAAACATTTGTGATGATGATGATGAAGACGAGTGATTATTATATCTTCATATATTGTACACAGCATGTAAGAATTATCATAAGTAAAATATATTCGAATTAATACTTCATTACGACTTTATTTATAATAAATACAACTGTAGAAATTTAAGTAAATTAGTAAAATATGGATTATAAATTGATAAAGCAAGAGGATGAAAAGTATTTTAAATTGGTTAAACTTTATCAATGATAGTTTTTCTAATTTTAAAGGATAATAGAATGAATTCACGAATTGTCTTATGCAGATCACTTTTTAAGCAAAATATTAAATCATATTTTTCTTGGACGCATTGTTAATCTAAAATGAGATAAATATTTAAAAAAAATTGTATATTCTTAAAATATAATGTAAAATGAAAATTTGGTGTTAAGAATTATAAAAGAAAGTTTCTCATATTTATAAGAAATATAATGGAAATATTTGATTGCTTAAATTATTTTGCCACTTTTAAAATTTTTAATCAGTTTATCCTCTATATTTTCATTCATACTGAATAGATAAATTAATTAATCAAATCTATTGGAAGAAAAAAGTTTCTATAATGTTTAAAACAAAGAAATCAACATTATTATGCTCATTTTTTATAATAGTTTAATCTTCTTTTTATGAAAATACCCATTTCTAACAATGCTAAATATTAAGTAATACTGTTAAAATTAAAGGACCTAAATACTTTTCTCTTTTAGTGAGAGAAATAGTAGTGAAATAATGCATTTGATATTTACTTTAACATTTTTGTATAATTTTAACCTTTATATCCTTAACCTTTTTAACCTTAATACAATTTCTTTTCCCTTGCCAGCAAGGGAATCCAATGCTTTGAAAATTCTCAACACAATAGGATGAGAGTTAACACTATTGTTTTTCAAGGCTTCAATAATACTCTTGAACTTTGATGAAACTCTTTATTATACTTAAACTCCACGTCAATTCTCAACCAGTAAATGAGAATTGACGTGTAGTTTAAGTATAATAAAGAGTTTCATTAAGAGTTTTAGGTTAAAATCCCTTATTTTTACCGTTTAGAATTGATAACATCTATTCCTCCATGGTAATATATATATATATATATATATATATATATATATATATATATATATATATGACTAAATGTATCTGTACGTACATTCACATCTATACCTATTTATATATATATGTCTACATATGCATAATTTTTATTTCCATAAATTTTATTTAAAATGATTTTTTGACAATTATAAATTATAAATAATAAAAACACTATATTACATTACATTGAGATAATTTTACCTAAATTGAACTAATTCAGCATTTAAAAAATGATATTTTTTAAAACTTAGATAATGATACAGATTCTAGTGTCTAAACTATTTGAAAGAAATTTTTGTATGCAATATTTTGTTAAATAATGAACAATGTCAATATTGAAATTGTATATTGTTTATTAACTATTCATTCCTCAAACATTATTTGTTAATTGTTTATTTAAAATTAAAACACTGATTGTTAATGTATTTAAATCATGCATGTGATATTCAAAAACAAAAAAAAAGGATGGAATCTTTTAACAATGATAAAAATAATATACGTTTTATAATTTTCAGATGCTGGATTTCTATAATTATTTCCTTAAAGCGACAAGTATTTTCTGTATTTAATTTAAATAAATTATTAATAAATGTCTTATTATTATAACTAATTTAATTGGTGTACTACATTGGCATGTATTAGAGATCATTTTTCTGCATCCAGAAAGGAAAAACACGCTTTACTCTTAATTTTAATGAAATTGTAATCTGAGTGCAATTTTCTTCCAACTCATGTATTACTCATCTCATATAATCATATAATTAGAATTTTATTAAAATATTTTATGTTTTCTTTCGAAATTGTATTATATATATATATATATATATATATATATATATATATATATATCTGATGTATGAATGAGGCCCACTCTATAAACTAGTTTGTAGTGCTATGGCGTGTACTACCTCTGTCCCTTGGCTCACAGATGCCCGCTGGGTAATGGCAAATGAGTAGCACTTTCTGACCTTATTCTGGCATAGGGTTGGTAATAATATATTTAAAAAATCAACATAATTAATAGGTTTTATGGTTTATTTTATTTTCGTGAGAAAATTAATTTATTATAAATTACTTTAATTATGTAAGTTTTCAGATGTTTCTGAAATATTAAATTGTATTTTCGACATCTATTATCATTAAATTCGAATAAGAGGCAGAAAATATTTAAATTGTTGTGTATCAATCGGCTTATCAGTAAACATTTAATTTTAAATGTTTTGAGTACTCGATATTTTAAAGTCAAATATCATGAATATTTTAGGGAATACAATTTTAAATTCTTAATAGATTCTTATTTCAATAATATGTGTTATACAAATAAAATAAAAATATCAATCAGATTACATAGAATGATTATTGGTGAGACTTGCTTTTTTAAAAAGAACATCTTACTGGACTTTACTGAGAATCTTAAATAACTTTAAAGTTCACGAAACTCTTTTAACCTTATTCTTGCATTCAAAGTAAAAGGAAACGGTACATGAAATTCCCATTCCCTTAGGAATAATACACAGTTGAAATAGACTTGACCATATTTGTCTTAGTTTAAAAACTATTTGTGTGACAACCATGAGACTTTCCCAACTAGTCATCAAAGGAGTAAGGAAAAGAATTCTTTTTTATTTCAGAGAGTGATAAGAAAAAGTGAAGGATGATATTCTTTTCTTTCAGATGAAGCAAAAATCCTCAAGTTATGCATTTATGAAGACTTAAGTTTAAAGTCGAACTTTTGTTTTTTTTTTTTTTTTAATGACACTTCATCTCTCTCTCTCTCTCTCTCATCTAACATTCTTAAAATTTATTCTAAAAAAATCTTACTATTTTAATGGCAAGAATTGTATACTTTTACATCAAATATTTAAATGGTGGAAACTTAAGCAAAAATATGTTTATTCATATAGCTATACTTTTAGCTAAACACATTTATTTTATTAGTGATTCTTATCATTTATTTAATTAAGGTAGACATAATTTTATAAAATAAATATAATTCTTCTAAAAAATAAATTTTGAGAAATGTAAAATATTTTTTAGAAAATAAATTATATTGGTTTTTTTATATTATATTCTCTATTCTTATCATTATGTATATAGAGATCCATCACATAATATACAGATTAAATTAACTGGCGTGTTAATTTAATTTGCATATTTTTGTATGGATATAGTAGAATATTACTCAGAATAGATATAAATTAATCCTATAGCACGTATAATATTTAAATATGTGTGTATAATGTTTAACCTTAAAACAAATTAGAATAATGGCATGTAACAAATGAAGCTTATTCATAATTATTTATTTCGTTTTTGTAGTAATAATGCTAATTCATTTCGTTGATTAATTTTAATGTAATTTACGATGTAAATACTTACGAATGCGAGTAAGAATGACATTTTGAATAAGCATTTTACAGCTTTATTCATACATATGTTACATAAATACTGTCAGGTATATGTTAAAACATTGTATGAAATAAGATAAGGATAAAATGATAAAATATACTGCTCTGTAAATAGGTGTACAGTGTTATCTAAATGTCAGCTTTTTAGTAATTATTAGTACTTATGCAATGAAAGAATCTTCAAACATTTTTCTCTGTTTGGCAAAGCAAGAAAGAATTTTAATTATAAGCACTATTTGTTTAAAAATAATATATTAAATATAAATTTTAATGTATTTTACTTTTAAAAAATTTTTTATCTAATTTTATAAAAAATTATTGACAATTATGAAGCAAACTTTTGAATCTCTAGTGGGATCTAAAAGAATATAAACGTTTATTGTCATATTTTTATTTTCGTTCTATCATGACTATAATAAAATTTACTTTTAATAAACTAAAGTATTAAGTGCGCAAGCCGATAAATTAAATAAGGTCTAATTAATGTAAGGATTTGCAGTAAACCCGGTTTTAGAGTACTAATAAGTGACAAATATTGCTACAGATTATTTTGTTAAAAGGGACCAGGTAAAATTTTGAGTTTTCCCTTTATTAACAACGGAAATTATTAAACTTAAAGAAACGTTTATTTTTTTATAGTAAAAATAAACACAATACTAGAAAACATTTTCAGACAATATGATTGAATTTGTATAGAAATTATCCTTAATCCTCATAAAAAGGCAATCAGTTTTCCTAGAAATAAAGAAAAAAGAATTAAATATATAGTTTTTCTTTAATCCAGCCAAAAGTAACGAAGAATTGCTCAGAAATATCATACACAGACAAAAGAAATGTTAAATTCAAGTTTCTAATACCTTTTAGTGTTGTTATTGAGGAATTTGGTGTAATGATACTAACTAATTTACTTATGGACCAATTTGCTACAGAATTAGTTTAACAAAATCATAGGAAACAAAATGAAATTGATTTAAACAGAGGGATATAATCTACGGTGCATAGTAATCAGTTTGGAAACACTGGATTTTAGTTCTTTTAAATAATTTAGGGGAACGAAGTAGATATACTTTTGAAAAGGAAAGGAAAAAATAGGTTAGATTGTTGCAGTTAAGAAAGAAAATAAGAAAACCAAAAAAGGACATACTTGGAGAATATTTAATGTAAACACTACAAGTTGGGAAGATAAAGGTTTATGTGGTGAAAATGAAATCTGTGGTATTTTTAATTATGCGTTTTAAATGTGTACCTGTTATATAAAGTAAACATGATTTATTTGAATTTGAATTACTTTTTTTTAATTTTATCAGATGCTTCCTATAAATGTTTATCACTTTACTAATATTATATAGAACACGTAAATAAAAAAATCTGACTTAAATATGGTAATTAAAATACAATCTTTTTCCTTAATTTTTTTTATTTAGAATAATTTTGAAAAATGATATACATATTATGTAGCTTAATCACTGTATATTCATACACTTTGCAGTATTTAAAGTAAGTTGAAATATTTATACATCCCAACATTCTATATATATATATATACAAACTATTCATAAAAAATTCATTCCCCTTTCAATTGAGTTAGGGATTGTTTGACTGGCTGTCAATTATATGCTACTTACCAATATTTACTTAACTATGTTATCGTTTTCTTGTTATTTGTTTTTAAATAAAATGAAGGAAAGTATGCATGTAATTCATCGATTATTTCAGATACTTATAACATCACACAACTGAGTTTATGGACTAATAACTAGTTTGAATATAAGTTATATCATTTATAACTATTGAATTTAACTTTTTATTTGCATTCAATTCTGTCAGTGATCTTTTGGCTTATATTTGACGTTAGTGAGAATGTTGGGATAAGCATTTATTCTACACATGCCATGTAAAATATATCTTATGTCATTATAATCTTTATATTTTTCCCAAAGATCTTATGAATTAGCCGGAAAACATGTAGTTAATATGATGGAAAAAAAGTGTACGTATTTGCTGTGATTGAGCTGTATAAGAGAAATCAGCGAATGAAATGCTCGAATGAGAATCGTTTTCCAAGAGATGTAATTTCTGGCAAGTCTTCAAAATTGCAGCACACACGGCCATTGACTATTTTTAATTTTTGGAAAGATATTGGACCATAAACATTGGTTAATAATAATCTTAGGTAAAAGCGTTCTGCTTTATTTGGATGTACAGTGTACAGGCGACCCAATGCCTCTCTCGAATATAAATTTAGGTGTTCTTGTACTGCTGTTTTGTTTACCACGCTGAAATTTTCTTGTTGATGTATTCCACATAAAATATTTCAGAGTACATTATTATCCATGCAAAGATATCATTTCTACATAATGTGAAAAATTCAGTTAATATTGCTGGCGGTGTTTACACTGCTCTTGCAAGTAGGTTTTCTGATGTAAAATACACACACTGTCCATTTTCAGGATTTACTGCTAAATAAACAACCGTTTATTATCGCTCATGAAGGGAAAGTGATAAAATATGCCTCATTTAATGAATGGGAAATGATAAACTACGCCTCATTTAATGAATGGGAAATGATAAAATACGCCTCATTTAATGAATGAGAAATGATAAAATACGCCTCATTTAATGAATGGGAAATGATAAAATACGCCTCATTTAATGAATGGGAAATGATAAAATACGCCTCATTGCTACTTATGAAGCACCCCAATTGCTAATGGGTGAATTCATCGTTAGATGCACTTGTATTTACCACTCCAAACACTACCATATTACTTCCTTTGTTCACATATTTGCAAATATATTTTATAGCTTTCACTGATTGCAGTACTCGGCATTTATGTGTGCGTTATACGTTTTTAGTAGCAATGAAGTATATGATACTACCCAACGATTATCAACGTCAATAGTATTATTGAGTATTTTTAGTTTAAAGTATTTTACACCATCTTCGGTAGAGTGGGTATCCATCATTGCCTGTAATAGTTTCAGTAAACGACATCGATTTGTGCATTTTCTATCTGACATGCATGGTGAATTATTATTTAGTGAGCCACATGATTCATGATTCATATTTTTTGAGACAAAATGGTGCAAGTAATTATCAGTTTCAATGTTTGGTATTTCTGCAGAGATAATTTCCCCAATTCTGTTTAGTGTTATCTTTTCCCTCATTCATGTTAAAATATGCTCATGTGGTAAACTTATTTTTACCATTAAATGGTATTCATCCAACAGCGCTTCTCACCAAATACATGGTTTTTGACAGTAAAATTTATTAAATATTTTAATTTTTGTTTTAATGCAAGCGCAGAAATATCATGATGATCTGATGGTAACTGTCCAGTTAATAAACTCTGCTTTATTTCATTCCATGTTGGGTTGTATGTAAATGTTATTATAAAATCTTGAAGACCTCATGCACGAACTTACGCCATTTACATATTCATTCATATGTCTTGGTCTGCCATTAAATGTGGATGGTAAAATGACCATTTTTTCCAATTCACTGAGATTGCCATCATTTATAAATGCATCTCGTAAATGGATGTACTCTACAGAATGTAGTTTGACTTAATTTATTCGTAGGTACAAGAGTTTTTAATTTTTTTTATTTTTGGATACATGTTAACAACGTATTGATGAAATAATTGTCTACATTTCAATATATGATTATCATCATTCGCACGAATCATCATTCCATACGCATAATAATTCATAGTGCTGACCTTTTGGTTAATGGTCTCATTAGTTGTAAGATTTCTCATATTAATATTAAAATGATATTCATCCTCTCCTTGCCACAATAGAATAGATATTCTAATGCATCATATGAACGATGTTTTTTTGATACTTGCTGGACATTACCATTTCTACAATGAAGAATTATATCGCAATAATTAAAATGTTCTCCAACTGGGACAATTGTCACTTCATCGATTGTTGATGTGTTAAATTTGATGTTGACCAATAAGTATTTTATGAACCTATATTATTACTTTGTAATCTTCATGCAGAATTTTTCAATAGCAGTTTTAAATAATTTAATATTCGTTCAAACAAATTTTGTAAGTCAGCGACAATTTCTCGTTTAGTACTTACATTCAGTTAACATTTGTTCATCAGTATTACTTATAAAATATATCTGAAGATATTTGTTTTCCGCATTTGGCAACGGTAGTATTTATACAGCATGGTGATAAATTTGCCTTTGTACTTTAAATGTTGGCATATAGCTTACGCTAATGATATTTGTTGCTCCAAACAATGTCATTTGGAAACATAAATTGTACTTGCGCATATTTTTCAAAAAATATTTTGAATGACTTCTTTCCCCTGATATAAAGTTAATAATGGTTCTGGTGGTAAACGCTATTCAAGTAACTTTACTTTTCCAGCTGTACAGCACATCTGTAGTGTTTCGTTTATAAATTTTTGGATATCACAATATGTACACTTTTTATCCATTTTTCCAATAATTACGCTTACATAAAGATTGTAATTGTGAAGGGAATTGACATTCAAACAATTTAAATTCAAATCAGTATCGTTGGTCTTTTATGTGCCCTGCAAATTCAATTACTTTGCTGCCTTGCTTGTCCATGTTCACTCGTTTCTGATGATCAAGCAAGGGAAGTGTGAAATTGATCTCTTTCTTGCCTAACTTCTCTCTGCTCATTTGTTTCTAATGATGGTGCAAGAGCAGTGTGATCTCGATCTCTTTCTTGCCTAGTTTATCTGCGATCACTTGTTTTAGATGCTTGTTCTTCTCTTCTTCGCTTTGGTGGCATAATTGTGGGGTTAAATAAGACGTACTTCTAATTATTTTCTTAAGCCGAAAATCAATAACTTTTTTATTTATTCACGTCTTAATACTTTCTTCTCGTATTAATAATTGCAAAAAAATTTTTAACTGCATTTTTGTATTTATTAGAATTTGCTGGCGAAAAATCAAACGAACGATATTAATGTTGATTTCTATAACTTAAATTAATTCGTTGTAATCTTAAAGGAAATATAATTTATTTATTTACAATAATTAAAATTTTAATATAGTTTTGATAATATTCAAATAATAATTGAAAATCATAAATAGAACTATTCAATATTTTACTTACCTTGTGTTTTATATTTTTTATTTTTATTACAAGTGTTATTAAGGTTATATTATTTTTTGCACTTTAATTTTTGTTTTATAAAGGTAAATTCTATGAGTAAATTTCATGGGTAAAAATTTAGTTTTTCTATTTATTCATAGTTATACTTTAAAAAAAAATATTAAATGTCATTTTGTTAATTTTGGAATATTTGTTCCAGAGAACCTAGAAACACACACACACAACTCTAAATCATAAAAAAAAAATCCAAAAAGTTCCAAGGGATATATCTAATAATTTCCTAAATTTTAACGGTGCCTGGATATATGTATTTTTTCAATCAATCGAATACAGACAGGCATATATATATATATATATATATATATATATATATATATATATATATATATATATATATATATATATATATATATATATATATATATATATATATATATATATATATATATATATATATATATATATATATATATATATATATATATATATATATATATATATATATATATATATATATATATATATATATGCATACAGGTGATTATAAAGATAATTGAAACACTTGTGAATGAAAGGGACAGTAAGGAATTTGTTTTGTAAGCATTAAAATATAATCTTATCAATCAGATTTTTTTAATACATATAATAGGTTGTATGAGAGAGTTTTAGCAGAGTTGTCTATTTTTAAATTTCTGTCTGAAGCGTAAGATGTCAGACTCACAGATTTTCAAAGAGGTCAAATTGTAGGAGCCCTACAAGCTGGAGCAACAATGACCAAAACATCCCAGCTTTTAGGTGTTTGTAGAGTTACGTTGTCTAAAGTCATGACAGCATGTGCACAGCGTAGAAAGACAAGCACTGCAAAGCAAATTAGTGGGTGGAAGGGGAAGTTGATTGAAAGAGACCAATAGGTAGGGTAATAAAATACATTATAATGTCTAAAAAGTAAACAACTGCAGCCAAAGTGACCGAAGAGCTCAATCAGCATCTTGATTCTCCAGTATCAATAATTAAAGTTAGGAGATACCTTCATAAAGAGAGCATCAAATACAGAACAGCAATTTCTAAGCCTCTTGTCACAGATTCTAATGAAAAACGTCGTGTAAATTGGTGACACATCCACAAAAAATTGATCGATGGATAAGTGGAAGACTGTTATATGGTCAGACGAATCATGTATCACACTTTTCCCTACATAGACATAGACATACGCAATGGAACACCTGGTCTGTCCTTTAGGTTATCAGGTATAACTCCATCACATAATACATCTGGTGTGACAAAATTGTCCCGAAATTTGAAAACAAAATTAAATTTCAATAGGTCTCTAATATTTAAAATTAAGAATTTGACAGAAATATAACATCAACAAAAAACATTCACAAAATTTTCACTTTGGGAGATGACAAGAGGTAAATATTGCAATAAAATTGTGAAAGTAGATTATCCTAACATTCCATGTAACTTTGGTATAAAATACAAATTAATTATCTTGATGATGGTCATAGCAGACGATATAAGTAGTTTATAACACAAATATGCAAGCAATATAATAAAGTTTAAGTAGAAGAGTATAAAAAAGAGCAAATAACTGTTACAGATTTTCACAATAAGTACTAGTAACTCTTTCATGCTTTAACTGTGCCTTTTAATGTAACATTGCATTTTTCGCAATACCAAAGGACTGCATTGTCTACATGCAGATAGTTAGGTTTAAATATGCATAAATGGTATCCTATTGAACATTTAACATTTGCTGTAGGGGATAAACAGTAGAATATTTAAACAACAGGTTACAATCTGCTGATTCAGTTAAAATTTTACAGCAGTTTAGTCGGTGCACTGCAGTACTACGATTAAGATAATTATTGAACAAAAATATAATTACAATACAATAAATAATAAAAAGGCTTCACAAAAAGTGAATAAAATATATAGCAAAATATTTTACACACACTCTAACATTCCTAGAAATAATAATAAAATTATATTGCACTAAAATTGCTAAATAGGGTATTTCTGAAGACTCAAAGCAAACTTGAATATAAATCCCCAGTCTTATATATAGCGGTTAGATAGAGGGAAGTGTTATATGAAGAATATGTTAGACGTACCATATGAAGATTGTATTAGAAAAAGAGCAAACGTATTCAATGATAGTATATACTAATTCTGCTATATTACACAATGCATTATTTTATCACATAAAAAACCTGCATTCTCTGTTCAAAGTTTATAATGGTTTACAATGTCTAGAAATATAAAACAAACTTAGACATTGAAATTACGAATTGATAAACTATGGTAGGATATTTAATATTGCACATTAAGTTGTACTGAGTCAATCAATATTTTTCTTAGCACCTTAATCTGAATAATTATTACTATCAAATTTATGAAAAGTAATTTCTAAACAAATACAATAAATCCCCAGACCACAATATAATCGAAACATTGTGGTATTTTAGAGATTTTAATCCAGAATTGATATCCTCTATCGGCATCTCTCACGGAACTTTCACAATATCTCCATGAAGAATGGTAAACTCAACACTATTCTATATTTGTACGATTCAATCCCAAGGCGAATCCAAGCTGTATTACATGCCAAAGGTGGTCGTACGCCATATTAATAAATGATTCCTTAAAAATATAGGGTATTTCCTTAATTTTGATAACCACTTGTGTGTGTGTGTGTGTATATATATATATATATATATATATATATATATATATATATATATATATATATATATATATATATATATATATATATATATATATATATATATATATATATATATATATATATATATATATATATATATCAGTATTAAATTTACTCTTAAATATTACATAGTAAATAGAAAAATATCTGTTCCTTATTTTTAAAAAACTAATTTCTTTAATACTGTACACATTAACTGTTTGAATAAATAAATAAGAGTTTCAAATTTAATGTAAAAAAATTGTAAATCATTTTTAAAATATGAAAAATTGGTTATTAACTGCGAACAAAAAATTACCTTACTGAAAAATAAAAGATAGATTGTTTCAAAATTGCTTAAAAGATTGATGGAATGTTATAATGATTTTAGATTCAATTATGTGTGTAATAAAACCACTAATAATAATAATAAATCAAAAACATTTCATAATTTAAAATAGAAAAAATTCTACCCATCTATATAAAATTAAAATGTTTTCAAGTATTTTTTTTTTTAATATTTTTTATTTAAATTTATTGAGTAAAAAATTATGTCTAAATTGTAATCTTTGTGTATTACATGCTGAAAGGTATGTAATTGCAATTCTTTTAACAAAAAAACATTTTTATAAAGAACTACTCAGGCATATTACAAATATTAAAGATGAATGCAATAATATTTTAATCATTTCATATAAGTAACTTATTTTACCATTTTTAAATAAGATTACTCACATGTATTTCTTCAAAAGTGCATTTTCTGAGATGTATTTTTACTTCCATAGACTTAAATTTGATAAATTGCTTTGCTGAATAAAGATAATTACCTATAATTAAGTAATTATATCAGATTATAGTCACTGATAAAATTAAACAACTGAAATGATAAAAACATTTTTTGCTCAAAACAACTCCATTAAATGAGAAAGAAACATGTATTGAATTTCCTTTAATGCTATTTTGGTAGAATTCTTTAGAAATTATTTGGAATAGAAATTATTTGGAAATTACCCTGCCTTGGATAAATTGTTAATTATTCAGCATTACAGACTTATTTTTCAAGAATTATTTTATTATATGATATTTATTTTTCACTTTTAGAAATCATTATAATTTTAAGCAAACAATATTTATCTTCAGTTATACATACTCCTTTAAAAATGAATTCGATGGAAATAAATATAGGTATTCAATGAAACATCTTTTTATGAAAGGCTTAGTGAAAATACTGATTTATATATACTATACCCTTAAGTTGAATTCATATTTCAAAAAATTGCTTAAGTGAAAATTTTGATCTTTTATTCATTTCATTTATAACTATAATAATGGCTGTTACTAACACGAAAATAAAATTTGTCTAAACAACACACGTTTTGTAGATTGTACTTATTCATATATTTTATGAAATACTTCCACTAACGAGTGATAAAGTCCAAGAATGAATGATGACGTCATTAACTGGATGAGAAGCTCATTTTGACTTGATGACCATCATCAGTGACCTTTATGTGACAGAAGATCTAACCGGGAAGGTATAGGGCGTTCAATACACTTTATAAGGATACAAATGTGTTTATGTATGTTCCATCTTTATTTGTAGTTATATATTAATTTATATATTTCTGTCATACACAAAAAATAGTTATAATCATTTAAAGTTTTCGAAAACTTGTTGACTTGATAGGAAATTAGTCATCATGTTTCTTTCATGTTATTTTATTTAAATATATATTTAAATTTATCTTTATATATACTCAATATAAAGACGTATGTAATTTATAGGCATAATAGGCTACTAACGTACAGGATGTTGATAGACAGAGTATACTTACAGAGAACATTACTCTTTTAGGTATTTTATTTCCTCTTATAATATTTATCAAATGCACAGTTTTATTTAATATTAATTGAAAATCAATTACTAAAAGTATTACGTATTTCCCATAGAACAAGAAAAATACACGAAATAATATAACTATAAGTATATTCCTTTTTAATTTAAATGGGTCTTTATATATACGATATTTTAATCAAATAGTTTTGATGAAAAACTTGAGAAATAATGTTTTACCTACCATCATTTTTTTCCCTATTTTTGAGTAAAAGCTGTACGAAGAAATCTTCTCTAGAGTTAACAGTACGTAGCCTAAAATGGCATATTTTTCTTGTAGTTTGAATTGAATTCTGGTGTGAAAAACAATACAACAATAGTTATATTTTTATAACAAGTGAGGGATGGAAAGTTAGTTTTCACACTAATCTTATAACATTATAACATATAATTTAGTTTGAATTTACTCAATATAAAATTATGGTATTTTCAAGCATTTTTTAAATATTTTCTTTATCTGATATACCTTTAACATTTACAATATATAATTTCAAATGAACATTTGTTTTAAAATTATATATAGTTTAAATATCAAAAACTCAAAGAAAAATAAATTATATTTCTATAAAAACTCTCTTGAAATAAACTGTAAAGCAAACAAAATCCTAAATGAAGTCACGGCTATAAGTCATTAATGCCCTGATGAATTTGTAACGATATTGGTACTATACTGGAAAACCATCCAAAAAAATATATAGTTTAATAACATGAGAAAGTGGTTTCGGCCAGGATACAGAAACCTGCCGACAATTTGCTACAAGGAAACTGAGGTATTTCATTTGCCATGATACCATGTCATAATGTAACCTCACGAACAAATATAAAATGTTCGTATCGACTCTTATTTTGGCAGGCATTAAAGTCAGTTAGAACTTTATTTTAAGAATCACCAAACTATAGGTTTTATAAGATTAGTAAACACATTTATTATTATGACATTCTTCATAAGTATAAAAATACAATTTAATCATGAATATTTTACTTATTGTATTTTAAATTTGTTTAACTGCTTTAAAGGATTTCTATTCTATCAAAATTTCTAAACTATAGATTTACATTTGTAATTTTGGAGATATAATGACAATCATTTAATTAATTTTAGAATAAAAATATTTAGCGACATATATTACTTTATTAGTCATTGCTAGTGTAGTTTCTCATTACTTTTCAAATATAATGCCATTTATATGAAATGAGTTAATTTAATCAGAAAGGTTTAAATATTTTATCTCTGAATTTATGAACTTCAACTAAGATATGAATACAAATTTCAAATTTATTTCTATGAATTCTTAAAGCCATTTCTTGGATTACTGAATTCGTTCTCAAAAAATTTACATTATAGCAGTTTCCATTGCAGTTAACATATATATATATATATAGTATATTGATATACAAAAATATTTAAAGTTTTATGTATTAATAAATTTGTGAACTTGAATATATTATGAATAATTTTAAATCCATTTTACAAATTTTAATTATCGTATAACTTTATTTGACTGTAAAAATATTGTTTAAAATGTACCCATTTACTTTTAATTTAAAATGGGCAAAAGGAAAGTAAGCATTTTGGAAGTTGCTTTTCATTTATTATTTCAGTTTAATTTATTTTACACAATGTTTAAGAATTTTGTGTTAGGGAATAATCAATATCATAAAAACTTAATTTGAAATTAAAATTTTAATTTATAAACACTAGTGAATTTGAGCTACTCATCAAAATAAACTATGAATATTAATGTTTCTAAATCTTATAAGTGTATGTTTCATTTTTTTTCAAACTGAAATATGACTTCGGTTTATTTACGTACTTTTCTTTTCAGGCGTATTTTCTTTCATAAGCATATTTTAAATTTTTTAGCTTTTGCTAAGAAATAAAATACTTTTGGAAAACTATCAGAATAAAATTTAAAAAAAAGAATTGCAATATTGTATTCAATTAACTTTCTTCTTAAATCTGCATGTGGTAAAAATACTTATGGTGAATATATTTAGTAATCAATCATATTCTTATACATTAGTTTTATGTTTCGCAAAGAATTGTATAATAATTGAAAAAAAATTAGATGAACCTCATTATTAAGAAATGATTTCTTTTACAATATTTTTATTCTGTTTCTAAAACCAGTCAATTTTGAATACATTTTTTCAATTAAATTAATCATTATAGAAACTCATTTTACAGTCAAACAATGTTAAATACTGTTGTTTGTAAGCAATTTATATCAGATATAATTTATATTAACTAATTACTTACATATTTCTAAAGATTTCATCTTGTTTGTGTTATATATCTTTTTGATATTAGTGAATATTGTGTGTGCATTCATGATTTACCAAAATTCTCAATAAAGATACGATGATATTTCATTGCATTAAAAAGTTTATTCATTGAGTAAAAAAATATAAATACTTTCTTTTCACCACAAGTTGTTTCTTTTCATTTATAGAAAGCAAAAGTTAAGCATTTTTAGTAAGTGAGGATACCAAGTATATAAAAATGAATAATGTAGGTTTTAATGACTATTTTGATATAAATGCATACATAAATACATATTATATATTTTTGCTATTAAAACACCAATATTTTTATTTTTTACACATATATTTATATATGACTTAAATTATATATTTGCGAAGTAAAATATAAACAATTTACATTATAAAATCTCCTGAAAATTATTAATATTAATAATTAATACAAAATGTTCCCATATATCAATTACATTTATTAATGTTCACACTGATTATTAATAAAGTTGCTTTAATTCTGCATTGAAAATTGTTATTTATTTATATAAATTATTAATTAAAATTTAAATAATTTTTCCAGATGCAAATATTACTTAAATGACAACATTTTATTGAAATAAATGCAATAAATTTATGATGTATCAATTAATAATATTAAGGAATTTTATGTCCCAAATATAAAAACAAAATGTTTCAATAAAAATTAAATTTGTTTATTTTAAAAATAATTTTTGATACATTTGTCAATTAAAATACTTAAAAACAACAGGTTTTTCACGTATATAAGCATTTTGAATGAAGCCGTTTTTATTTCAATTAAACATGAATATAATAAAAAATATTTGAAATACTAGTAACTATATAATACGAATTTTCTGTTTTTATTTAATAATAATATGAATAAATGGAATGGAATATAGAGCTTTCAGATATTACTTTTCTTTTTTTTACCCCAGTTAGCAGCTTTACATGATATCTTAACTGCATCATTATTAAACATCGAATGTAATGTTGCAATTTGAGCAAATATTTTACTAAACAAATATTACGTACAACAAAGCAATCATGAATTAAAAGAAACAAGCACTCATGGCTATTTTCTGGACCGTTCCAATAACACGCCATATTTTCGATCCACATTGCCAGGAGCGGACACGTTTTTACGTGTGGTGATAATCTTGTGGCCTTTGCTCGGATACGACTTTTATCTTCAAGAAGATTTCAGCTTTTATTATCGTAAACATTTTTTTTTTATTGCTGATTGTAAAATTTAGAATATTTTAATAAAATTAAGAGTTGGTAATCTTTAGCAAATGAATATTTTTTCATATCCATTTTTCAAAGTAATTTAAAAAAACATAAGTTCATCATAGCTATTAGATTTACATATGTTCAATATTTATAAGATTATTTCACACACAGAAAAAAAACATGAATTAATGTATTTCATTGTGTAAAAATATTTCAAGAATTCTATATTATAGAGCATTAACTTCTTTAAGAACATTTAAGATCAATAAATATTTTTTACAATATAAATAAGATTCGCTACATCTCCAAAAAGATATTCTTTTTTTAATTCTGTATGTGTTTGTAGTAGTCGAAGTTAAGGATAAATGTACAGTACATATAAGGATTATCAATTTTATTTTCTTTTTTCAGCTTGTACTCTTGTAAGTGTTATAGTCTGCATAATTTAAATTTGCATTCTCAGCGATATTTTTAACGTATAATTTCAGGCGATTTTAAATGATTCTTAACCCTTTCATTTCCTGAGAAAATGTGAAATTGGCACAAAATGTCAATTTGTTTGCACTTGAGATGAAAATTCTGATTAAACAATTTTATCAACATATTTAATAAAATGTTATTCTCTTGGCCTGGCCAAAAATACATAATACTTCAGTTGTAAGTGCATGAAAATTAATATTGAAAAGATGTAAATTTTACCAAAATTTAAAATTTGCAATTTCAATACTGAGTAAAAATCTTCCAAATACTCCTGCGGCAAATTTCAGCGAAACTTAATAAGTATTTAAATTTGATTAATATCAATTTTACTTCACCAACTATTCATTAAAATCGGCGTTTTATTCATAGAATGAATATCTTTCTTATAGCAGTTTAAGTATTTTCGGCAAAATTTGATTCTTCAGTTTTGTATTTTCAATCTCATTAAGGTTGCTCATTGGTATTTTCAATCTCATTAAGTTTTGTATTTTCAATCTCATTAAGGTATATGTAGTTTTCTTCTTCACTTGTATGCTTCTGATATGAATTGACAAAGGAATATTTTTTGCTCGAAGTTAAAAAATATTCTAAATCTTTTGCATTTTTCTCTGATTTGTTGTCAAAAAATAAATTTAAGTAAATACGTTTTAAGAAAGTATTTGTGTTTGTAATTTTATAATTTTGAAGCATACTACTTGAGAGAAAAATGAAAAAATGTTTAAATAAAGATAGATTGACTGTTGATTTGTGAATACAAAATTTGTTCATACAGAGCCAGATCATTTCTGAAATATTTCTTCCGGTATGAATTTTTGCATATTCACCTACCAATTCTTTAAAAGAAACTAATTCAATATTTTTGTACACCAATTAAATTTCTTTTTAAATACTTGATATAAACGCTCACAAATCACCATTTGTTACAAAGAAGGATTAATGTAATTAATTTCAAGAAACTATTGAATATATATATAAGTTAATTTAAATTTTAACAGTTAAAGTGTATAATAAATGTGAATTTTTATGACAATAGTTCTTGACAAATTACATTGAAATTTTTTAATTAAAATTAATACATAAAAATATTTATGCTATGTTTTTACACTCTAAAATACATCCAGATCAATTAAAAATAAAATTAATATTTTCCTAATATAATTTGTATTTTGTAAAAAATCTACAGTTAAACTGTTGCGTTCAAAATATTTACACATTTTTTGAACATCAATAGATGAAATTCATATTTCACCATGTTAACATATTAAACAGAATATAATAGTATGATTTTATTGTCCGAGTATCTTGAACATAAAATTACCACACGATATATAAGAAATGCTACGTATTTTATCTCAGATATATAGGAAAAGTCGATCCAGAAGCAGACGGAATACTAATGCAGGAAAAGTCCGCAAAGAAACAACCATAAAAAGCACAGCATGTCTTTACTACGAAGCGAACAAAAGCTTTTTAACATCTTAAAATCTCTTGCTGTCGAACACAAAGTTCCCAAAGGAATAAAATAGAGTGAAAAAAGAAGCTAGGAAAAAATATAGAGCTTAGGAAGCATGCCATTATTAGAGTCACGTTCATGAGGTATCTCTAAAACAATAAGCTTAGGAAGAGCCAAGGAACAAGGTCCTAAGATAAACAATTGAAGAATTCGGATAAAATGAGTGATACCTGCATTGAGTTCGAGATTGGTTGGCTAAAAGACATTAATTAAAATACGTGGAAGGGCTAAAATAATTTTCAAACTGATTATTCATAAAAATAAATTTCTATATATGTAATAGATTTTGAAATATGTTTTCATTTAAATTTAGCTGCTTTGATTTAGAAAATATATTATATAAAATTTTCAATTGCATTGAATTTCTTTTTGTGATTTCTTATATAACTATTTGAAACACATTAAATGAAATTAAATTATCTTGGTTTCAATAATATATAATTAAAAAAATCACACACTTACATCAACTTATAAAAGTAGAATACTCGTACATGAAATATATATGACATACTACATTATATATATGATATTCTTCACACTATAAATCTTTTGATAAAGATTATTTTAGCATTTCTTCTAAAACATTTTCTTTTAATACATTTTACTATTTGAAAATTACATTTTACTAACATTTTATCATATAAATCGTATATGTGGAAACGTATGTTTGAATTTATTTTATCACTTAAACAAAACATATGTGAGCATATTACTATTAAATTACAAAAATTGCATAATAATACATTTTTTAGTTTATACTTATTGCAAGAAAGTAAATAAATTTGTTATATGTATTATCTGTGAGAAATCAGTAGATTTACTAATAAATTTGCTCTTATATATGTGTATCATATGTATGCAGTGTATCCTCGCACTTTAAAATTTCAGTGCGTTTTAAGACCAGAGATTAGATTTTAAACGTGTTAAAAAATAGGTTGTTTCGTATTACGATTTTTATTGGCAATCTAACGTGAAAAAAACTATTTTAAAAATCATACAGCTCGTTGAATCTGGATGATAATGCGTATTAAATTTGGATGGATTTATTTGAAACATTTATTTTATATTCATAAGGGTAGATATTTTTTGAAAAAAAATCTTTCTCCAATCCAAAAGTTTGCAACAATTATCTAATTTCTCTGAGAATAATAATAATCATTAAAGTGATATCAACATGTCATCTAAATTTAAATACTTAAATTTTCGATCACTTGTTTTATTTCTAATGCATTATAAATAATATGATTATTAATATGAAATTGAAAAGCACTATCTTTTATAAATTTTCACTCACTAAAAATAAGAATGGCTTATGTTCTACCATTTTCTAGTTACATAGAGCTACTATTTAAAAGTACACCTGGAAATTTAGTTTCTAAGATATTGGATATTTAAGAGTTAATTAGTTCGTAGAATTTAGTTTTTTTAGAATATATTGATAATGAACTATAAGTAAATGGAACATTTCAATGAAAACATTTCATAAAATATAAATCTGCTGTCATGATTAAGATATTTCTAAAAGGAATGGACACACCAAATTTAAGATTTTTACTACAATATAATTTATTTCTTTAATAAAACTTTTATTTTACAAATTTAAATCTTTAATATATCTTACTATAATAACATTCCTTTACATTTAAGTAATTAAATTATTTTACGGTGAATCTCAAAGTCGTAAAAAATATATTGTGATTCATAATTAAATCCAGTCTAAATATTAAACATTCAGTTAAGCTGTAGTTTGATATTTTTGTTATTTTTTTTAACTAGATTTGAAATATTCTGGTTATTGAAAATATTTAAAACATTTGCCAAAATGTAAATCTTAAAATAAATATTAATATACATACATATATATATATATATATATATATATATATATATATATATATATATATATATATATATATATATATATATATATATATATATATATATATATATATATATATATATATATATATATATATATATATATATATATATATATATATATATATATATATATATATATATATATATATATATATATATATATATATATATATATATATATATATATATATATATATATATATATATATATATATATATATATATATATATATATATATATATATATATATGATGTTATTCAATGTTCAGATATTTAGAAATACTAATTTATTTCTCACAATAGCGCAATATATTCAAATTAAATTTTATAAATTTACTCTGAAATTGACAAAGTGCATACATTTCAAGATTCAAATATATAAGGAAATATTTTGCCAGAAATTTTGAAGTAAAATATATTTAAATTTAATTATGATAAGCAAATAATTATTGCAGGAATTTATTGTATTTTTAATGAAGACAAAATGTGACTTAACTTTATAACAGATTAATACTGAAACCGCAAATTAAAATGTACGTAAACTATGCAATTTATAAATTAATATTCATTGCGTAATTTACTATGAATTTTATTTTCTTAAAGAATATTGATCCTCTATTCCATTTGAAGAAAATTATCTAAGAATCAATAATTTTAGTGACATTTTAGGCTGCTATTGATTTTTATTTTTTTTTGTTATGATTAACGGATTATCATGTATTCGGCTTACAGATTTTTTCACTTTTATTATTGATGTAATAATTTTTTTGCCATTATAATTTTGGATATTTTCAATTCATTCATGCAAAATGTAATTTTTGATTTTTAATTTCAATGTTAGTCTATCAGCATAATTTTAAGGAAGATAATTGTAATGATATTTTCAAATAAGAATACTTAATATATATATATATATATATATATATATATATATATATATATATATATATATATATATATATATATATATATATATATATATATATATATATATATATGTGTGTGTGTAAGTGTGTGTGTGTATATATATATATTTCAAAAATGAGTCTTCTGTGATATGAATTGCTTAAATGATGTGGTCATTTATCATATTGGATGATGCAGGAAACGCAGTTTTTGTTATATATGTCTTATCAAACGTATTTAGTTAGATTATTGATTCCGCTGAATCAAACTTACTTATTGGTGATAATTATGTTACAGAATGATGTAAAACAGTCTTCATGAATTAATGAGAATTGTTTTAATGAATCTATTATGTTTGGTAATTATTTTCTAAATTTAAAAATAACTTGTCTTACACTACTGTTGAAAATCCAATTTGAATTTCCATAATACTGTCAATAAATGTATATCTTAATCAAAATGTGCTTAGTTTATTATTAAATAACAGACTGATTATAATTTGAGCTCCTAGTAACCTTCAAAATAAATACGAGTTCCCATTTTAATCCCTATTTAAGTTTTTGAAGTTTGCCAGAAATAGAAATATTTTGATTCTCTGAAAGTTAAAAATATACTTAAAAAGGTCATGAGGCATGCACAGATATAAATTATTTCATCATTCGTTGTTTCATATTATGTTTCATTGCTATATTTGAAAGCAAAAACTACTAAATTTTTGCATAAACTCAAATTGGAAGTTTTCTGAAGAGTTAGATGAATACATTACGGAAAAAAGTTTCATCGATGCTTTTGAGGAGTCGTGATTCGTAATTGATAATTGTATCGAAAATCAAGATTGAGTCTGAACTTTATAAAGAAGATTGATTATTATCTTTTGTACCAAATATTTCTATTATTTTCACCAATGTTGAGTTTACGACATAGTTGGTACTGGAATTTAATAGCACATTCGAGTATTGGAAATCATTTGAAATATCTTTAATTAACAGGGACTTAAGCAAGTCCATTTGTATAACTGTCATATGACAAAATGTGGAATTCAATTGCAAAAAAAAAAAGGTTTTCGAAAGTTACAACTCATATATATTTTTGGTAGAAGTCTTTGTTAAATTCATTGTCAAAGAAAAATTAGTTCTCTAATGCTAGAAAAAAATAATAAATAAATAAATAAAAAATTGAATTAACGAAATATTTGAAAAACTAGTTCATTTTTAAAATTAATCAATATCACAAATGGGAATGTTTTAGAGATTTAATTCTTTTAAACTAAAAAGTAAAATGTAAACAAATAATGATCAGCATTTAATAGTAGATACATATTACAAATAAATTTAGAATTCATAAAAAATTACATTAAAAATTCTGAAATATATGAGGCCATTAAATGTTAAATTTTCTTCTATAAATCTAATATGTAGCGCCTTAAAATAGAAAATAAATTTTAAAATTAATTTTCAATATAATGTTAAAAATAGATATTCCATTTTTAAACGTATGATGATGAATATTACGCTCATAAATTGAAATGGGTTGGAATTCCACATTACATAAGTAGATAGATATAATAAATTTCATAAAACATAATAGATAAAAGATTTCATAAATCAACTTTAAAGACAGGTATGAATTAATGAAAAGGAATAATTTTGATTTAATTCTTTGAAAAATTATTCCTTTTGAAAAGAATTCTTTAAATATAAACGTCAAGAATTACCACAAAAGTAAATAAATGGTTTTCTATTTCATAAATAAAAAATAATTCAAAATCATTACATTTCAAAATTCATTTTCTAGGCCGGAAATAGTGTGGAAACAAAAGCGCCAGTAAATATCAATCAAACGAAAAGATTATATTTTACTTAAAAGCAATTTTCTTTTAACAGAATAAGTGTAAACCAAACGTGTCTGGCAGAAGAAGTTCAGTTTTCTGTTGTGAATGCTAATATGAAATTGTACGAAGAAGTAAAATAATTTCATTTTTTGTTTGAAATGGATTTCATGCATCACATATCAATGTTTTAGTTCATAAGTGATTGAAAAGAAATGAAAAGATATTGTATTTCTTGATTAAATAATACGAGAAAAAAATGAATTATAAAATATGCATTTAAATTTTGAAGAATATTTATTTTCAAAATAATTTGAGATTTTTACGCTTATCTAAAATTTTAGATACTTTTTCAATAATAACAAATAATTTAGAAATTCTAGTTAAATATTTAACGGATAATTTAATTCATACAAACTACAAGGTTTAAGTGATTAAAATATTACTAGAAAAGTGGTAAAAAGTAACTGCTTAAAATTTGTGTGGATTAGTTAAAGACATCAAATGAAATTCAGAATTAAGACTTAAGTACTCCATTTCATTTATTATTGCCACTTATAGTGTTAATAATTCAAAGGTTCAAAATATTAATCATTTACAGTGATTATTTGTTTGTAACTGTTGTGATTTTAAAAAGCATGTTAGAAGAAAATTAGTATCATCATAGAAATTAGAGATGATGGAAATAAAATGTGGTTCGTGAACCCTAGTAAGTGTTCGAAAACATAGACTATAACAATACATTTGTTTTAAGTTTGAATTTCAATGATAAATAAACTAAGAATAATAAATAAATTTTAATTTTGCAATACATGAACTTAAATTCTTAATGCAAAGAGTAAAATTATTTTTAATCTTCATGAAAAGGGTAATGAAATTGCTGATAACGAAAATAAAAACACTGTAAAAAAGAAAAAAATCTGAAAACCCATAGCATGCTTACAATAACATCTTTACTTTCTTAGGGACAGTGCTTTTTTGGGTTTATATTTATATATATATTGATAGATAAATAGATCAGTTATTTCGTTTTCATACACAATATTAAACCTTGTTTGTTGGCGATATTTGAAACTTTAATTTCTTACTTTATAGTTTTTGGGTAATTTTTTTTTACATTTTTATATTATTTACCAGATTAGTATTTTTAAAGCTTTTGAATTACATCAGTAGATTCCTGTTATACTAAATAATTGGATATTTTAAGCCACACCCTATTGGAGGGAAGATAAGTGATTCCGCTGCTGATATTGAAGCAAAGGTTTCATAAATGGATGAATAGTATATGAATGTAATATTATTTTGGTTTCATATTTATTTAATTTTTTGCCGATTAGATTTTTTCTTTTTAAATCGTATATTGCTTGTTACACATCTTTAATTTTTAAAAATTCAGATGTTTACATTTTATTCAATTTGAAAAAGCGAATGCAACATGCAAAATTAATCATAAATTCACTATATAGTGTTTCTTTAAAAAAATAATTCTAAATCAGAAGAATATAAAAGCATCATGGAAAGACAATGTGTATCAACTATGTTTTTTTTTAAATATTTGTAAAAAGATTAAAATGATATTTATATAGTCAAAATAAGTTTATCATTCAAATTCCTCGTAGTCCTTTCAGTGACTACAATCTAACACTCAATATGATTTAAATAGGCATTAGCTATGTAAAGTCGAGATTTAGTATCAAATTTGCAAACTTCATATAATTCTTTGCAGTTCTCCATAGAACAATTTTTTAAAAATCTCATCATAATAATTTATTTATAGTTTCCTTATTAAATATTAGGACATTTCTTTTTATTTCACATATTTCTTTTACTATTTCAATTATTTATTAAAAAAACATTTTTTGTTAATTACTCTTTACTGTTTTTAATAATAATTTTTACAGTTGATATGTTTTCATAAGTAGTTAATATCTAACTGTGATATATAAAATTTGATTGATCAATAAAGAAGGAAAATTTACTAGTTACTTAAAATTCAGCAAATTAAATTGAACACAACTTTTACTTTCAGAATCATTTCAAAAAAATTAATTTGTAGGCAAATTAAAATTCGCGAGAAAGCTTACTGTGTGCCCAGTAAAAGTAAACTTTTACAATTGCAATAAGATATTGATTCAAACATTAATATTTCATTATAAAATTTTCAAATATATGAAAATTCCAATTGCTCTGTTAAATAAGCATCCTCTTATATATTTGATCAAAAGATACTATTAAAAATTTAAACTGATTAATATGCATTCTAATAATATATTAAATGTAAGCATTGCACTTTAAGCATCAGATACTTGTCGTGAAGTTTTATGTTATATATATATATATATATATATATATATATATATATATATATATATATATATATATATATATATATATATATTAATAAAAATAAAAATATATATATATATATATATATATATATATATATATATATATAATATATATATAAATAATATATATAAAAATATATATATATATATATATATATAAATATATATATATATATATATATAAATATATATATATACATATATATATATATATATATATATATATATATATATATATATACATATATATATATATATATATATATATATATATATATATATATATCTATGTAATGAATTACCTGACAGCATATTATAATAAAAAAATCCATTAAATAAGAAACAATACACAGATGAATATTAATCATGTAGGTCGTAGTCGCATTTATGCTAAAGATGGATATTTTCAAATATACTTTAGATTATATACATTTTTAAAATATCTTTGTTTAATATTGCCTTATCATTCAACTGCAGTCTTCTTCTCAATCAGATTATAAGTTGCTGGATTCACAAATAATTTAATATAATAAAAAGTCAATATGACTTCAGTAGATCATTAGAAATGTAAATTTATATATATAGATATATATATATATATATATATATATATATATATATATATATATATATATATATATATATATATATATATATATATATATATATATATATATATATATATATATATATATATATATATATATATATATATATATATATATAAACACTATTTCTCCTTCATTCAGATTACTCAACATAAAATCGGGAATTTATTAGATTAAGCATTCAAATGGTCCTGCGTGAGTAACAGCAATATGTTACTTTTTCGGGCTTTGATGTGAAGTGGTTTGGATTACAAATTTCCCTTGTTAAGGGTGAGGCTGTTTTCCTTCTATTGATGATGAAAATACGCTTGAAAAAAGCTCATTTATAACAAATAAGCATTTCCTTATTTCCATTTACTTTATGACTATACATAAATTTACAGATAACGTGCAGAATTTATCTGAAAAATTCAGTACTAAGCCAGCTAAAAACAAAACTATTTTCAACATTTCTCAAACCACATCAATAAAATAACTATAATATATATCAGAATTACAGAAAAGAAATTTACTTTTTAGACCGCGTATGGATCTTTCTGTGAACAATTTTCTGAGTTGAAAATAAGCTTCCTCAATGTTTGGAATTTTCAACTTGTATATGAAGAGATTTCACATACACCATTAATCAAAAAACTAATGCGAAAAACCAGACATCCTAAATATCAATACCAGCACTTTCCGCTCAGTATAGAACCTATGAACAAATAAATTCGTTAACCTCACATTCATTTCTGACGTCAAAAGCGTTTTCATTCTTCAAGCAATTATCAAAATATAACAAGAAAACATACAAGATAATTAATAAATACTAATCTTCTTGATCTCATGATCATCTTGTTCTTCAAGAAAAGTTAAATGACTTTTTAGCTAGAAATAAAGACTACAATTTTCTTTGTATAATAGATACTGGATCCAATAGTAATTTAATCTTATGAACAATATCTTTATATATTTTGGAATTGTGTGTTATATGCAAATGTAGTTTATTTACAGTAGAAGTTAACATCCTTTTTATAATAACTCCTCTATTTCTGGTGTTAAAAAAACGAAGATTTAGAAGTACAGTTATTTTTCTATAAAATTCCAATTGAAATGAAACGTTTAATTTTTAATTCAGATATTATTTTTTAATTAAATTTAAATTTAGATTTGAAATTTTAAATTATCAAAATAAAATTAATCTCAGTTATGAAAATATTATTGTTGATACATCTTTTCTCTAATTAGATTAATAAGATATTTTAATATTCCTTATATAAAATTATATAATGAGATGGGAAATGAAAACTAAAAAACATAAGGCGCGTTATAAATAATATAAATTATTAAATATTATATATTTCCTATGTTATAATTTTCGAGGCATTTAGATTACATTTACATCAGGATCACTTATTTCAACTGGACCATTCGGAGCCTTTCTTAATGGTAATAAAGAAAGTGAAAAAATAAATGATCTGGAGAAAATAAACTTTATTGAAATCCTTATGAATCTCTAATAACTTATGTTAATAAGACAAGTGAAACTTCTAAAATCATATTAAGTATCCATCAACTTAAAAAAATAAGAAATTCTGAGAATATTTTTGGAATCGATTCAGTTTCAGGTACAGTATTAAATTCACTACAATCGGTTACTTTAAATTTAGCTTCGGGATATTGACATATGACTATTAATAAATAATACATTGAAAATAAACATTTGGATGAAATTTTCATTTATATGGATATATAAGATTGTTCTCTGATTGCTTAATGCTCCAACAATTTTTCAAAGAGCTCTCTGGCTAGTTATATATTTAAAATTTATTTTGCTTTGAATTATTTTTATTTTGTAATAACATTTTTACACTTTTACTAACAATATTTAGACCTTTAGAAACCATTTTTGACTATCGTAAAAAGATAATTTAAAAGTAAAATCATTTAAATGATAATTTTCCCCGAAATTTATTAATTAGATTATGGTATTGTAAATCTGAAAAATACCAATCATCTAATAATAATATTAAGATCAAAATTAAATCCAACAGTATTAGCTTAAGAATTGCAAAACTTCTTTGTTTGTTCAATGTTTAAAATAAGTAAAGTGCAAACTATGCAGATATTTAAAGTCCATTTCTTATGTTGATGTTGTTTTTGATCACTAGTTAACATGATAAAATCAAACTCACTCGATAAATGCAAAAACAGAAAGATAAGAAAAACAACAAAATATTTTCAAGCGTATTTTTTTAACTGCTTAAAGAGAATTTTCTGTTTAATTGATCAGTGAATATCAAATTATTTTCAAGTGTGGAAATATATTTTAAATTGAAACTCCATTTTAACCATGTACAATTTAAGCTCTAAATGTGAAGTTCATTGACACATCTGAAGAAGTTTCAGTATCTATTAAGCAGGTACATACTACGATGGAAATCTTTATCCTATATAATTTTATTAAAGTAAACTTAAGGGCTTAATGAAATATTTTTTTGTCAGTTTATTCAGGTAGACACTGAAGATTACAACTTATGATTCTGAAATTAAATATAAGAATTCCACAAATTTTAAAGCAGATATATTATCAAGAAATCCTATTTCTTCTTTTTTACAATTGACCTTTCCTTTATTAGATATATATATATAAAAAATTTAACATAAAGATATTTGTTATAATGTACACTGATCGCAAATTTTATTCTGAATTGTGACATTGAATTCAACAATTGCTTAAAAAAAACTTAATGATTACTTTTGTGGGTGTGTGATAAGTATTTCATTCAAATGTAGTCTTTGTATTTTTAATATAAAAAACCTCACATATTATATTTTCAGTTGTATAAATACTGTATTACATATATAACTTGTGTGTCGTTTGATTTATTTTCCTTTTTTTAAATTACTTAATTTGGTATATATAAATCTCTGAGTATGGTAAACTACTATTAATATTTGCTTCAAGAAAAATTCTGGTAAAAAAAGAATAATTTCAGTTATGGTTTTGTAAGAAATAAACTTATAAAATGTATAGCCAGTGTAAACATAAATCGCATTAATATCTCTCTTTAATAACAATTTGAAACCCATATGTATTCAAGATTGCAAATACATTAATTAAGGTTAATGGAATTGTCTATAAATTGTGGAGCACGCAAACATTTTCCCGATTTTCTTAATTATTTTTTTGTATTTTATTAATATATGAAGAATAAAGTTTAATAATGAAAACATTTTTTAAAATGATCTTGGAGTATAACAGAATAAACAAAAAAGCATGTACATACATACGTTTCTAATAATAAAATATCTGCTTACCGTGCATTTTTATAAATTGCAGTCAGTAATATACTATTAAATTGATATCATGAAAATATGAAGGAAACATGAAGGAAACATGAAGGATTGTAAAAAGATATACAGGTTCAATAAAATAACAAATATATAATTTGTTTATAATAAATAATAGTATTTAATTTTAAAACCTAAATATTTATTACTTTGGATAAAAAATAAAATATCATATAAAGTTAAAATTGAGAATAAAACCAAAACAAAAATGTTACGCAAATACGTGAATGATATTTTCAAATAATTTACATATTTAATGTTAAAAGATAATTTTTTCTTAAAAATTGATACGAAGTTAAATTTAAAAACCTATAAAACAGGTAGAATTTTCTTATGGATTTAAAATTATTATTATTATGAGGTGACGTTAATGCACGAATTACTTATCTATACTTAAATGAGCTGAATTTAAAAAATGGCTCATGATAATATTTGTTCAAGTTATAATATATAAACTTTAAATGAAACAACAGTCAAGAATCATATCAAATATAATACAGAATCATAGTTATTAAATATAGAACTACAAACAAGTTAGGAAGAAATACAATCATATAAACTTATAAGGTTAAATTTAGGTTGTTTATCTTTCAAAAGTATATTTATACAGTATTTTAAAATTCAAACAGTTTTTGTAAGATTTTTGTAAATATATATGACCGACAAAAAACGGTAAAAATTTAATATAATGATAATGAAAAGTAAATTATGGAAAATATTGTGGAAAATAAATATTTTCCTCACACTTGTTATTTGAACAAGTTTGCAATGTCTTACTCACATTAAATTAAATACGCGCATGTCCATAAATTAAAGATAATTAAGAAACACACAGAAATTAAACTCTAAAATAACATTTTCATATATAGAATTATCACACACTTCTTTAAGAATAATATGTAAATTACAAAAAACTACCAGGTGGAGCCGATAGTACGTGACTATGACGAGAGAGTAAGAGAAGGGTATATAAAGAAAGGTTGCAAAGTAAAATTGCTCAAAAGCGCTTTAAGAGCCTTTCAGTGTAACAATCGCATAGTTTAGGCACAAAGGACGCGTTTGGATACTGTTTTATGTGCTAGAATTATCGACCGTCTAGAATGTAGACGCACCCAGCTGGAAGTATACTAGGAACTTGGAATCACCCATAGTTTAATCTCCAGGCTTTGGCAACGGTTCTTGGATGATGGTAATATGAGTAGACGTTACAGCAAAGGTCACCTCCGAGTTACAACACCGAATGCGGACAAATATTTGGCATTTTTGCCAAAAGAAACAGATGGAGCACAGCATCAGACCTGTTTCGTCATTTCTCTTCAGATATCGATACGACAGTTTCAAGGCAGATAGTATACAGACGCTTAGGGTACATTAGTGTATATACTTTTAGGCCTGTCAGATTAGTCCCACTTACAGCAACTCACTGTCGACTACGGTTAGCCTGAAGTAGAGAACGTGCATTGTGGACCACACAACAGTATTTATGTGTGATGTTTTACGACGAGTCCAGGTTTAGCTTTCAGTTTGGTTCTCACTGGACTTTTACATATAGAGGGCCTGGTACCCGTAACTGCCATGTGAACACTATTGAACGACACCATTGCGGTGGTGCAGGATTGCTCATTTGGGGAGGAATTGTTCTGGGTTCCAGAACTAACCTTCATGCACAGAGGTTAACCATGACCGACCTCATCTATCGAAATGTCATTCTGGGAAAACATGTGCGTTTGTTTCGGGGTGAAATATGTGCAGAATTTAGGTTTATGGATTGCAACGCCCGTTCTTACCGTGTAAACATTGTAGACGAATGATTTCAATCGGTGGGTATCAACTTTATGGACTGGCCAGCATATTCATCGCACATGAATCCAATAGAGTAAGTGTGAGGCATGCTTGGCCGACAAATTTCAGCCCTTAAACCCCAGGTTTACCAGAAATTTGAAAAACATTGCTTGATGAGTGGTTTAATATTCCCCAAGATCAGATCGATAATTTGATGCTCAGCTTGCCTAGGCATTTAAGTATTGCATCGTCTGAGGTGTGTACTATGTATTAATCATCATATCAACCATGTTATATTGGTTTTTGTAAATATGTTCTTTTTTGAAATTTACTCCAGGGGTGGGGGGAAATCGTAATTTTCATTAATGATGTCAATTATATAGCTTCATTTTTTGCTCTTTACTTTTTTTCAATAAATAGACTTTGCAAATAAGTCACATTTGTTTTGCTCTTCTGTCTCTTTCTTAGTAAGAACTTACATTATCCTTAACTCATAGACACACGGGTGTTTATCTTAATTAAGAAGTTCCTGAATATTTAATATCTTTATATGCTGTGTTTAGTTTTTATTCACAACATAATTTCGAAATAGGAAAAGCTTGGCTGCACTTGAAAAAATATTTTATCAATTAAATAAATAAATATTTATCAGAAAATTTATTATTTTGTATAATTTTTTTTAATTAAATATTAAGTTACTTATCAAGGAAAATATTTTAGGAATAAATTTTTTAATATAAAATATATTTTCAGACAATATTTTAATTTTTTTATGTTTTTTAGTGTTTTAAAGTTAAACGGTACAACATGTTAAGATTTATTTTATCGACTGTTATACTTATTATATTAAAATACTTTAACATTCATTATTTATTCTGTTTTAATAATACAATACTTTCGAAAAATAATAACACCGAAATGAATAATATATTTACCTTTTTAAAATATATGATTATTTGCTAACCATATTGAATAAAACTAAAAACCTTAAGATTCTAGTTTTTAAGAGTCTTAAACTAAAAAATATAAGAACTGAAAAAGACAGATAAGGCTTTGTTTTTGTCATATATTTTGCAATACTTATCATTATTTCCTGACATGAATTTGTAAGGCATTGATTAATTTGCATCAAAATATAATTAACACATCGAAATATAATTGAAATATATCAAAATATAATTAAAATATAAACAAAAAATACATTAAATATGTTTGCTTTCTAAATTTAGATCAGAAACGATACGAGAATGAAGATAGAGACAATATGCTTTTCGTCCGAATTTCATTCTCATGTCTTGAATATAAAAAAAAGCAGAAAAAAATCAGTTAATTAAAATTCTGATATTATGCAGAGAAATAGAGAGAGAGATTAAAATGCGGAATTAAAAAAATAAAACAGAACGGATAACGTTGTATTATCTCTTTTATTCTACTTGTTTGAGATACTATCAAAAATCTACCCGGATACTACCAAAATACTTGATATACTAAAATAAATGTATGGTTTGTACCTACATATTTGATTATATACCCTGAAATATATAGAGAGCATTATAGAAAATCTCAAAATTCCATTACTCATTTGATAGATTTTAAAAGATTAAGCTATTAATTTATGCATGCAAATCATATTATTTCAAACATTAACTAATCTGAGGCACGAAAGCCCATGTCGACTAAGGTCTACAGTGCCCATCTCTGTTCTCGTGGCCAAGATGCACTTCGGTGGGAATTATATATATATATATATATATATATATATATATATATATATATATATATATTATGTATATATATATATATATATATATATATATATATGTGTGTGTGTGTGTGTGTGTGTGTGTGTGTGTGTGTGTATGTATGTATACTCTAATGACAGATTGTAGACAGTTACACCTGCAACATAGTCTATTAATCTATCGTTCATTGATTTCCAAGGAACCGGCCAGAAACAGTTATCTCTTAGCCGCCGAGGCGTTGCCCCGGGTGCACCACAGGGGGTGGGACACCATCGCATACTCACACATGCCATAGGGACCTGTTTATATGGTAGGCATCATTCATACTTCTTTCACACACACAAGGAAATGACAAATACAGGATAGAGAGAGTGAAAGTACGTCCATGCCTGAACCGGGATTCGAACCCAGGACCTTCCTATCCGTAATCCGGCACGCTTACCGCTAGGCAAGTTGGCCGGTATATATATATATATATATATATATATATATATATATATATATATATATATATATATATATATATATATATATATATATATATATATATATATATATATATATAGATATAGATATAGATATAGATAGATAGATATAGATATAGATAGATAAAAATGGAAACAAATTTGATGATATAGATCATATTACATTTTACACAAATATGTATATAAATTAGCATTAAATCCTTCATTACTTAAAAGTAAGAATTTGTGTATTGATGGAACTAACTAGAATGTTGAGTTGCACTGAATAGGCGATGACTAGAACAATCAAATTTTTTTTTATTTATTTAAAGCTTTGTTTTCCTACAGAAATGAATTTTATTTCAATTGTATTCCTCCAAAGAGAGGATTACTTCAAAAAAAGATGAATCTCACTTAATTCATGAGGACATTTCAAGACATTCACAATGCGGTGAATTTATACACCTAAAAGTTCAAAGTATCCGAAGAATTGTGAAACTAAAAAAATCCAAGAGATATGTAACGTCCAGGAAACGAAGGAAATCGATTCTTCTTTTAAAAGTTAGTGCTTAACTCAAAGAAGACTATCTGAAACAGATATTTGCTATTCTATCAGAACTTTCAAATATATTGCTGTGAGAGATGAAGAAAGAAATTATTGACATGGATATATAAGAGTTAACAGAATAGTTTATTCAGCTAATTCAATGTGAATAACGATTTATAGCTCCAACTTTATTCGCTCAGCAGTTTAATAAAGTTTAAGGAATAACGATTTTTTCCTTTTACATTACACTTTCAGAACTTAAAGGAATATGAATTTTTTAAAGTAATTATTCATTTGAATAAAAATGTGACTGTCTCAAATTTAAAGAATTTATTTGAATATATTTGAAATTTTTTGGAGAAAAAATAAAAAAACTGGAAATTGTCTGAAGAAGTTTTTTGAAGATTAAAGCTTCTCCGTTCAGAGTCAAAACATATTTAAATGAGTCGAATAAATATCAGTGAATATAAAATGATATGTAAATTAATTTTCCAAGGCACGCCTGCATGTAAACCAGTTATTTCCAAGCAAATGCTTCTACACAGACTACAGTAATTTCTAAATAAATATAGAGATTAACCATTTAAAACAATAATATTCCTAAGTTTATTTATTAACGTTATTTATTTTTAGGATTAGATTGTATTTTGAAAACCATATATTCTACAAATATTCTGTATGTAAAATTCTTGGGCATGGGGCAGCATGCTAGATTTCTTAAAAGTTCAATTTTATAAATTTTAAGAAAACGTCTAATTAAATAAATATAAATTTGTAAAATAAAGTATTAATTAAAGTGTAATTAATAATGTGCATAGTGTGTATAGAATTCAATTATAAATGGTTAATTTTATTCATTCAACTATTTAAGCATGTACTTAAAATATTTGTGAAGACTTCTAATAATTTATCCCTCTTGCAATCAATCATATTATGAAACGTATTAAACTCACTCAAATTTTTTCTGGGCACTTTCATAAAATTATAAACAAACGTAATTTTAAAATGTGCATTCTTAATGCTTCATCATTTTTATTAACATTAAATAAATATTATTTTGAAACTCATTTTATATGTGAGAAAATTAATTTTATTTATAAAAAGAAATTATCTTGAAATGATTCTTAAAGCTAAGATAAATATACATTATTTACTGGTGTTCTTCAGGGTGAATTTCCAGTTAATGTTATCAGTAAATAATTTGCTTATTTTTGTTCATTTGAAATATAGATATGCAAAGCAACTATTTAAAATACGGCAGCCAAAATATATAAATATGTTATCTTCCTTAAAACTTTTATTATTTTTTTATTATTTCAGATTACTGTTTTAATGAGAAATTTGATATAATCTAATAAAATTACCAATTATAATTATTATCAAAACTACCGAGCTCAATATAAAGTCAGGTAGATCTACTTTCGGAGAAAATTTACAAAAGTGAGTTGAGGATAGGATCTAAAATCAAATGCTCTGGACTTAGCTTATACAAAAGTAAAAGAAGAGAAATTCGTTATATAGCAACTCGAGCATTTTTATATCCGAAAGTAAAGTTTTAACAACACCGAAAGCACATGAATTAATGATACAAAGAATGAATGATACAAATTAAAGTTTACTGAAACATACCCAGTATTTCTAAACTTAAAATTTACCGATAAGCTATTTCAACAAAAATGAATGATGAGTAAATTGCAAAATAAAACTTCTAGAATAGATTGTAAGAAGTGATAAGCATTGTTTACATTAAAATAACAATAAAGTTTAATTTTAAAGGTACAATTTAAATTTAGTACTTCCCAAATAATGTAAATTAATTATAATTTTGCACACACACACACACACACACACACACATATATATATATATATATATATATATATATATATATATATATATATATTATATATATATATATATATATATTATATATATATATATATATATATATATATATATATATATATATATATATATATATATATATAAACAAATACAAAAAGGGAACATAATTAGTGGCACCAGAGGTTGAACCTCTCGTTCCTTCGCCGGTGTCAACTGAGCAACGTCACACATGGGTGGTATATTTTTGGGCATTTGCGCAAAATGCAGCCACATATGAAGTCTTTACTAAACAATAAATATGATTGTTAATTTATTATTATATGATTGTTAATTTATTATTATATGGTTGTTAATTTATTATGTTATTTGGTATTAATTATTCGTTTACCCGACACTGCTATAAATGTTAGGCAAGCAATATTATAATTTAATAAGGTGGGAATTCCTCATTTCTGCCTCTCAGATTGGAATGCCACCCAATATTCTCATGTATTTTTTGCTTATCTGGATGGGTACAATCACGCGCGTCTCTTAATTTGTAAAAACAATTATTAATAACCCTTTATAAATCATTGTGATAGGAAGTAAAACTGAGGTACTGGTTTAAGAACAGGAAGTTTCTCCAGTATACACTTCCTCTCTGTACTTTATATTAACATTTCAGAAATATGGCTCCAAGCTGTACAACAAATAGTATGATGTGTGACAATAATATCCAGGTGCTTACTATAGATTCTAAAATACCAGAACTGAAGATATTTACATAATACATTATGTCTTTTTATGAAGATTGTTATGATTAGGATTTCCTTTGTAGTTTGACAAAAGTTTAGTCCATACACAAGCTTATTCGAAATGAATACGAAACATCCCATTTAATGTAAACAAAAAGGAAATCTTTAAAAAATTTCGAATTCTCATTTAAGGCTATTGAATTTGTTACACGAATTATTATTTAGAACATTATGTTTAGTTACATATACATGTTTTTGATTAGAAATATAGTGATCTTATCTTAAGTGTACTTTTTGAGATACTGAGTGTTTTCAGTTCCTCTTAATGGTATGCAATGCTGAACCACGTTGAAAATTTGATTTGGCAAAATACTTAGAAAGCAAATATCTTCAAAAGACCATTTGTGCCAAAAGGTATACTAATTTAAATTCAATCAAACATGATGAAAATGAGATACTCTATTAAGACGTTAAGCATTATTTCAACGATGAATGGCAATATATTAATAACTAGAAAAATAGTGCTGAAACATGATTTGATCACACAACTAGATGAGAGCCTTATTCTAGCAGAACTATAAATAAATAAAATATAAAATAAAACATATATATCATGGATATCAATCAGAAGTAATTACAGCCTTTACTAATGTCTGGATTTATTCTTGTTTTTTGCCACAAGGACCTAATATTCTTCTGCTTAATTGTACTTAAAACTTTTAATGAACTTCTTTTATATTTAATTGGTTTATAATAGGTTTCATTTACTTTAATCTCATTATTATTTTCGTATCATATAATGATATTAATGGATGAAAGTTAGTACATATTTTCCTGATGGTATAGTAGAAAAAAACAGTCTTTTATTTAGTTATTTCAATCCACTGCATACATACAATTTTTCTGAACACTGGTTGAAACTTTTCATCTCAAAGTTGATTAATCTATAGAACTTCAATTATAAATGTGTTTAAATTTTAGAAGCTACACATTCATATATATCATTCTCATAGTATTAGCTGTTAATATGTGTTAATTATTAATTCTATTCCAACTGATAAAATGCATATTTATTCTATGTCATCGCATTTCAAAATCTTTCTATTTATTATGGAATACCCTTAAATGAAATATTAAATGCATTTTCAACTACGACAAATAACCCTGTTAAAGAAAAACTTAAATATTTTCTTGTTTAAAAAAAGGATTTTAACTGATCAAGTAATCTGTTAAAAAAGGATGCAGTTGTATGCAACAACAGAAGAAAATTAGTGACAGAAATATATCTTTTACTGAACGTTTTTTTAATTCTTAAAGTAGGGTAGTGAACATTATTTTAAAATTGGTTTAATTTTAAAAGTTCAAACAATAGTTTTTGATGTTCCTTAACCTAATCATACCTCAAATTATAGCCTGTTAGTATTCAATTATTATTGATACAAAATCAAAGATTTATTTTCTAATAGCTATAGCTTAATTAAAAAAACATAAATCAATACTTCTATTTAAATTCTGATCTAATGCCTGAAGTGATATGTGTAAAGTTTAAAATGACTAATGTGATTAAGGTACATTTTTTCTCAAATTTCTTGTTAATAATTCAAATTAATTGTTTCATCAATTATGCTGAATATTAAGGATATGATGCTATTTTCAAAATCACTTTTTTATAATAAATACAATAAACATCAAGTAAGTACTCTTCTTTGAACTAATGTACTACTAAATATCAAAGGTAAGTGCATAGTACAAAAGATAAAGTTTGATGAACTCTAAATTTTAAATAATTTACTTGCTAATTAAAAATGCATTCAATGAATGTTTCAATTTATTCATTCTAGTAAATATTAAAATATCTACAGTATATAATTTCTTTATTTAAATGCATATTTTTATACATTGTAAAATATTGCATCAATCATAAAAAGTTTACAAACGTCATATATTTTATTTTAAACTATTTTAAAAATTAAAGGATTAAGAAGATAATACACAGAAAATAAAGCACAAAGATTAAATGTATTTTTTAAAGTTTAGACAAGAGATTCTAATTTAAAATCTAACTTGATTAGAATTTTGAAGAGTTTGTTTTTCTCCAGCATTTAAATACTTTCTTTTCATGCATAATGAATGAATACTGTATACAACATGCATAAAATTTCTTTAGATATTAATTATTAATATCATATTTGTTGCAGTTATATTAGTTTAAATAACCGTTCAACGCTTAAAAAATATTGAGGTTGTAACTTATTTCACCACACGTATTACTTGATGTATGCAAAGTCTCTGAAGATATTCATGAGCTATTAACGTTTTCTTTATCCAACTGTTTGGTTTTAAATGAAAATATTTTCTGTTTGAATAATAACAAATTTATATTATCGCTAATAAACTTCTATCTAAAGACGATTTGGTATAAAATGACTTAACCATCGTACAACAAAATCTGGAAAAATTATTTTAAAAATTTTATTAGTAAATAATACTGTCAGAGTCTCCAGTCAAAGAAATTATAAGGGAACCAAAGTTATGTAAAATAGCTTTTACAAATCTAGCTGAAAACAAGATTCAAATTCATGCTAAACTAGTAAGAAACATTTATATGATTTTGTATATTAGAATTTTACAAATACACATTTCACAAGATTTCTACAAGTGCTTCAAAAATGGTTCGCTAAATGTTTACTTATTTTATGCAGATTGATTTTTAAGCCTGAGGTACAGTCTGATTGTCTTTAACTTGCAAATTTTATTCTTTTAAGTAGGATCCAAATGTTTTCTATTGAATTTAAAACGGAACTTATGATAGTATTAAGTTTATTAATAGTATTATTATCACAGTTATATAAATAAATAAAAATTGAAGTAAATATAACACAAAGTACATGGATATTACTCCTATGAAAAATGAAGGACGAGTTTCTAGTGCACTCAAGTTAGACACATAAAATACACGCATGTCCACAAATTAAGGGTAATTCAGAATCACACAGAAATTGAACTCTAAAATAAAAAAGTGATATTAGATATATCACAGAAGAATAACATGCAAATTAGAAAAAAACCACCAGATGGCACCGATAGTAGGTCACAATTACGAGGGTGTAAGAGACGGGTATATAAAGAATGGTTGCAAAGAAGTAAAATTGCTCACAAACGCTTTAAAAGCACTTCAGTGCAATAATAGCATATCTGGTGAATGTTATGGCACAAAAGAAGTTATGGCACAAAAGAAGCATTTGGATGTTGTTTTACGTGATAGAATTATTGACCGTCTGGAATGTGGATGCACTCAGCAGGAAGTATACTAGGAACTTGGAATCACCCATAGTTTCATATCCAGGCTATGGCAACGGTTCCAAAATGATAGTAATATGAGTAGACGTTACAGCACAGGTCGCTCCCGAGTTACAACGCCGAATGAGGACCGGTATTAGGCAGTTAATGCCAAAAGAAACAGACGGAGCTCAGCATCAGACATGTCTCGTCAGCTCTTTTCAGCTACCGTTACCAATAGAGCATGTGTAGGACATGCTTGGGCGACTAATTGTAGTCCGTCAACCCATTACCACATGTCTATCGGAACTTCGCAGACCATTGTTTGATGAGTGATGTAATATTTCCCAAAACCAGATCGATAATTCGATACTCACTATACCTTCGATACTCCGCGTGTACAGTCTGTATTGCACATGGTCTGGAATCCATAATATGTATTAACCAGGTAACCAACCATGTTTTATTGGTTTTTGTAAATAGGTTCGTTTTTAAAATTTGGTCCAGGGAGTAAAAGACGCAATTTTTCTTAATGATGTCAAATATATAGCACCTTTTATTGTCCTTTACATTTTAATTAATAAATATACTTATTGAAGAGGCGTGGCAAAGTAAGCTTACAAATAAGTCAAATTTAATTTGTTTCTTTTTTTTTTCAGAACCTGTATTATTCTTAATTTATTTACACGAATGTATATGATGTCCCAGAGCAAGTTATTTTATGGCTTCCCTGTGAGATTGATTGGAAAAAGTCAATAAGACTAAGACAGCTTCCATCACATGTTGAAGTCAAGAAAAATAAGAAGGAGGATGCACGTGACAAATAAATCTTCCATTCACTAATTTAAATGAACTTACTCCTTCGGAAATCCACTCCTTAAACAAGTAGAATATGAACACTGCTTGGAGTCTCTCTCTCATACATCGCTGGTATTCTGAAAGCATTCCGGTTGCACAAGCATACCTTGTACTGACCCCCACATCTTCAATAGGTCATGACGAGATTTAGAAGTTGATACTTAAAAAGCTTAAGGTTCCTTAAAGGGGAGATAAGTTTACCTTCTTGTTTCTGTTTCCTCTGTGAAGCTCATGCTCAATTGCTCCCTTGTCTAAGAAGCTCTTAAAGGCAGCTGTGGACCGAGTAAGATAAAATCTTCGCGGACCTCTTACGCCAGATCCTTTTGGACACGTTGTAAGCTTAAAAGTATTGACCATAAAACATTTTTCTTCATTATTTTCATTTTACTTATCAATGTTAAAACAAAGATCTACATTGACACTTACAATGCAATGTTAGGCAATTAATAATTATGATATTGCTCATGGAAGTGCAAAAATCGCATAATTTAACGAACTAAAATTCCTGTTTTAAACAACCAGAAGAATTACTATTTTACTTTGAAAAATATTCAATTATTTATCCCAAAACAATTACTTGCAAATAATTTTTCTATAAAAATACGCGAAAAATGTATTAAAAAAATGAATTTCATAATTGTTTTTTTTTGCCTTAATGCTTTTTACACAAAGATGATTTAAAAAAAAGAAATATATTTTAGGAAATATGATTTTCTCAAAGGAGTTTCAGATTTTATGACGCTTAATTTATAATTTCTGTGGAAGATATATCGAATACATTTTATTGCTTCATACAAAGTACCATAAATATGAATAACTTTGTTTTAAAAAAAATTAAAATATTTCTTAACATAGCTTATAAGGACTTATATTAGCAATGTCTGAATTGTGTTAAATTTACTATTAAAACAAATTTTACTATTTCAAAATTCACCCCATGATTAAAATTGCAGATAATTTAACTGTAAATTCATAATTAACTTTGGTCAATCAACAACAAAATACACATATTAAATGCAGAGTAAATATAAATTACATAACAAAACATAAAAAAAAATTTAAAGTGCATTTGGGGTAGTTGCATTAATCTTAAATATAAAGAATTCTACAATTATGTGTACGTGTAATTATTCATTAAATAAAACCACGTCATTTTGTAAAATATATATATATATATATATATATATATATATATATATATTTATATATATATATATATATATATATATATATATATGTATTTACAATTCATAATATAAATTGAGTTTAATTGTCAAACAATTAACTTTAATTGAAATAAATTTTGATTTAATCAATCAAACTTCAAAAAAAAAAATAATAATAATATTTATTTTTTGAGTTAAATCAATTATTCTTTCTAATAAATCAATTTACATCTTTCTTTGAATTAAACTTTGAATGAGTAACACTTTTTTTTTAACTTAATTCTGTAATTATGCTCTAAAACAACTAAATATAGAATATTTAAAAATGTTTAAAAATCTATAGTTAAATTGTTACTTTGTTATTTTATATAGTAATGCAGTTTTGAGATAATACATAATTTACTTCAACATTGCATATGCATTTTTCCTAGTTGAAAAAATTAAATTTATATTTTTCCAAATATTTTATTTCAGATTGTACCATTAAAATCTATAATTTTTGATATCATAATATTTAAAAGAATTAATAAATATAAAATTATACAGAAACAATTATTTTATTTTTTTATTTATGTTACACCCATTTTGATAAATTTAAAGTTATATATAAATATAATTTTATTGCTCAGTAATTTTAATTTGTTGTTTTTATTTTATTGCAGTTTGTAAATATTTGGGATCTAAATTGAAATAATTATTTTTCGAATTCTTCTAATATTAGTAATTTTTCACACACACACACACACACACACACACACACACACACACACACACACACACACACACACACACACACACACACACACACACACACACACACACACGCACACACACACACACACACACACACACACACACAGACACACACACACACACACACACACACAGACACACACACACACACACACAGACACACACACAGACACAGAGACACACACACACACACACACAGACACACAGACACACACACACAGACACACACACACACACACACACACACACACAGTAAACAGAAAATTATATATAACTTTTAGTTTGATAATTAAACTATCATGCATCAAATATTTAATAACTGGAATGAAATTACTTTTAATTTTTGTAATTCATTTCCATTTTAGAAATATAACATATATTGCTTAGATAAATAGGAAGTGACGTGATGTTGAAACATAACAGAATTAGCTGATGTTAATATTTTTTCCAATAAACAGAAAATTAGGTATCATTTTTAATTTAATATATAAACTTTCTTGTGTAAAAAATGGGATTAAATTATTTCAAATTTCAGTAATATAAATGCTATTTAGTTCTATGAAGCTTTTTTCTGTAAATATGAGTTTTTCATAACATAATAAAACTATTTTTGGAAATCAAAGAATTATTTGCCTTCCATTAAGTTAATTTCCTTCCATTCAAAAGTTTGCTTAATGTGATCGATTAACTTAACTTCCAAATCGGTGGCTTTTCTTTCTTGTTAGAAAACTATTCTTAAAAGCTAGAGAAAAGCTGTGATGACAAATTGACTGCAAACGAGAATATTTCTTATCACGCTTTTCAAGCACGATTTCTTCCAATTCTTCTTTCATCATAGACCGAAATCTAATTCGAAAGAATTGGGATAGGATTTATTTTATATATTAGAACCTTTTTCCTTTTAAGACATTTACATTTCCGCAGTCATTTGAGTGTCCGAATTTATTCTTATCTCTACCAATTCTTCTTTTTCTTTATGCTCTAAGAAATATGGAGTATATAAAATTTTGTGTATTCGGTATAGTTTTAGATTTAAAAAATTAACTAAAAAATTGGATAATGAAATATAGTTAAAAAAACATTATAAAATCTTCTTCTATATATTTAGTAATCTTATAGAAGAACATTGTATAATTTGCAAGTAACTCACATTCTTTACATTCATTTAAGAATTTTTTTTTTAGTTTTAAAAATTTATTTTAATATTTAAATAGTTTTAGATTTTTATATTTTTTCATATTTTTTAATTTTTTATGAATATTGCTTTGAATTTATACGTTTATGTTTATTGAACCAATTTGTTATATGTACGCATAAAAAAATAATGAAAATAATTTCATAAACAATACAATACATTCATTAATAAACATTGATATGATTTGAAATTTAAATATTTTAAGTTAAATTATATATTCTTTTTAACAAATAATGGGTTGTTCGGGAAGTCATTTTGTTTTTCCCAACTGGATCAGCTTTTTGCTAGTAAAAACCAACCACTTTATGTACGTTTTTCATTTTCATGAAAAATGAAATTACTTTTTGAACAAACCAATATACTACTGTATTTCTCAATATATTTCAAATAATTAATTTCTTATAATATCAGTTAACATTTCAAATCTAACTTCAATATTTCTATCATTAGTGCAAATGATCAGAAATTTTTTCATTTTACTGGCAATGACTAAGGAAATATTTTCATTGAATCTACAATGTTTATTTAAAATTATATACTTTGGAATCAAGAATGAATTGAATAAAAATGTAGGTATAAAATTATTGGCTCAATGTTGTTCAGAGCAGTCTAATAAGTTAAAAATTTATAACATAAAATTATGTCAATACAAAAACATTTTAATTTTCTCATGCTACTATTAATATAAATTTACACATATTTCAATTTACCGTGAATATCATTCACTTAATTTAAGAAATACTACGATACGAAAACCTCCTATGCTAGAAAAATTATGATATTAATCTTTCATATTTTTAAATAGAAAAAAAGTGACCAAATAAATTATTTTCCTTTCTTGTAGAAAGGAAAATAATTTCTTTCTTTTTCATCATATAAGTTCTGATTTTAGTTATATGAGGTAAAAACAATTGGAATTCGTGGGCTATTTAGGACACTTTGTGTGAAATACAAATTACACTATTCTAATTATTTAAACACTAATTTTTTTGAATCCATTAGAAAAATTATTTTAATTTATTGAATTTTTCATTATACTTATAAGCAAGTTATCGTTAGGTTTGTATTAATAACTTCACAATTGCCTAAATTAAAGCTACAACTTAGTCTCATCTCATTTTCATTATGTATTCTCAAAATAGAATAAATTTAATATTTTTCTTTACTACAATCACATATATGTCTAATCACATAATGTTTTTCTTTACTACAATCACATATAATTTCGAAAAATGCAAGATAAGAAATTTCTTACAATCTTAATTTATTTACTGTTTTGATGATAAAATATAGATCAAGCAAAATTTCCCTTGAATAACACTACATTTTATATCATTTTCTAATATATTTAAGAAATTATTTTAATATATTGTACTATAAAACTTAAAATTAGGCTCATCGCAGTTAGAATTTATGAATGATGTATATCATTTTGGCAATAAAATTTGTTTCATTTCAATAAATAATACGTAATACTTACGTAAATCCTAATTAAAGGTAAATATTAAAAATAATTTGTGAAATCTTAAAGCAAAAAAATTTAAATTCTAAAAAGTGATATATTTTATTATACATAAAATAAGGAATTTTTCTTTTAAAATTTTACAACATAAAGCAAAAAGTTCTACCTAAATTTGTTATATTTCTTTTATATCTGTAAAAACTTGTACATAAAAAATTTTATGATATTGAATAATTTATATTATATCAATGATATGCATTACTTTTGGAAGAATTTGGCAATAAAGTTCGACTAAAAAAAATTTAAAATTATGATTGATTAATGAATAGAAAAAATAATTTTATGATCTTACTATGTAAAATTTCATAAATAATATCTAATATATAATCTGTAAAATTATAAAATAAAAAAAAATTTAAAACAATGAATTTTTTCTGTGGACATCATAAATAATATTCGATTACCAATTTCCCTCATAACAACATATGTTTCTTTATCGTTTACATTACATATAATACATGCATTTATTTCTTTGAGAAACAAAAACTTTTTGAGAACAATATTATAATATTAAATTAAATTATATTTGTTGTAAATTGGGAAATTATTTTTGTAAAAGTGAAAAGATGTATTGTCAAAAAAATGAAACTCTAAAATAAGTAAGACCATTTTCCTGGTACACAAATAAATATTAAGAGAGAGAGAGAGAGAGAATAATCACCTTAACATTTTCCAGACAATCACAATACTATGATAGAAAAACGCAAAATTACCATATTTACAGAATACTTTAAAATTGTATCCCACATAAAATTTAATTTTATACTACATTTAATAAAATTATTAAATATAACTAATATTGAATTTCAAATATGATTGCTCAGTAGAAGCTGTTATTATACTATTATAGTGCTGGAGTCTATTGAAGTACTTCCATTGTTAAATATACTATCGGAAAGTATTGTGACAATTTTAATTATGAGATAACGTTAATTATAATTTACGATCTATAAATTGGAAATATTTTCTGAAAACAAAAGTGTATTCCTTATTGCTAATAAATTTGCTATCTGATCGCTTACAAATTTAAGTTATAATAAAAATATATTATTTCATTCCTGTAGTATGAAATTAATTGAACTGAAAATAATCTAGGAAAGACACTTTTCTTCAGTGGAGTCCCAGTCACTGTAACATTTCTTGAAACTAACAGGTGGTTGGACTTGTTAAAGTGGGCTATCTAATATCCTGATTTGCTTCCGCTTCTGTATAATATAAAAACACATTTAAAGTAAATTAAAAATTAATATAGCCTTTATTACTGTAATATCACTGTGGGTAAGATGTACATTGGCTTAATCAAAAAGTTGTAGTTTATATAAAATTTATGTCTTGATATATTGGAGTTGCTTGTTTCCGTTTGCATACGAAACATGATTATTTGCAGAAGCAATTATATCTTAATGGAATCAAAATTCCTTTTGCGTGTTCTATGACATCATGAATATATGGATGGTTACCAATTCGTGCACTGCTCCATGGTTTCAAAAAATTCTTGAAAACAAGTTTACGAACAATAAATTCATTTTATGTTTCAACATTTCATTATTGGGCTGGTATTCAACTTATGGCAGATATGGCGAAGACAGACAGCGTGAAGTAAAATTCCCAATATTATGTTAACTGCTATACACAGAGGAAAAAACAGGTAAGATTAAAAAGATACATGATAAGACATTACGCACTACATAGTATAAAATTAAAACGCGATAAAATTTATCAGGTTCTAACACAAATGTTGAAATGTCTTTTAGACATTATAAGAGGCGCTAAATAAAAATTTCTAAGGATTTATGCATATAAATGATTACAAAATGTTATATTTCACCGAGTTACGATATATTTTTCCTTTATTTTATTAATAATAATATTTTCTTAATAAAAAATAGCCTAAAATAGCAACACAATAGAGCTATAAATTATTATACCTTTTCACATTTTTGCAATTTATTATCATTTATAAAAATAAATTAGCTGTTAGTACACTAATTAATATTGCTGTAGAAGATGTAAAATTCAAAATAGTGATATAAAATCCAAAATGTAGAAGTATTAAAAACTGTTATTATTAAAAAATTGAATTTTCACCCCATTAAGTTAAAATTCATCCAAAGGATTCACTTACCCAGTGTAACTTAAACAATAATTTACCTCAATTAATGTTTTAATGGTTTCAAGCTTTAATGGTAGATAAATTCTTAAGCGCAAATTATTTATGAAGTATTTCTTATGTTAATGCTACGCAGATGTTTAATGGTAGGAATCTCTCTCTGTTTATATATATATATATATATATATATATATATATGTATATATATATATATATATATATATATATATATATATATATATGTATATATATATATATATATATATATATATCTTTAATATGGAAATTTATTTTATTACATTTGATGCACCTATTGATTCAATTTATTATTTTCCACACTCATTTTAGAATTTGCAATTAATATTTTAAATATTTTATATTTATTATTAACAATGTAAATATATAGCAAGTGAAAAAATGATTATTTTTGATTAATAGAAACCATGTTAATAATATTTGTATTTATAAATTTCATTTAATGAATTCAATTAGAGGAAAATAATGGAGAAAAATTAGTTTTCTTTTATTAATCTCATTTGCACAAAATAATCATTTCTTTCAATTTATACTAATGACGTCTTAAAATGGTTTCCTTACAAATATATTAAGGTACCTAATATAATGTCACCAACATTCAAATTGATACCCATTGGACATATTTAAATAAATATACAACTGATATATACGGAATATAATTTAAAAAATATTATTTTGTCTTGCAACAAATAAATAAATGTAATGTAAATGGGGGAATTATTATTATTGAATGAAAGGTTTTCTTAATTTTTAAAAAATCTAATTACCTAATTTTTGAAAAAAAATTACTTTGACAAAAATATCTTACTTTAAAATATTATTGAAAAAGACAATAAAATGGTGATAAATTAAAATTTAGGAATTTCCAACAAATATATTACTTATTATCAAATGTAGAAAAAGCGAAATTAATCTAAAACAAAGTATTATAAATTCTGATGCGAATAGAATTCTTTTGTCATTACTTTAAATTAGTCGTTCTTATGTGCTACAAACTGTTCATTGAAGAGCAATTTTTTAACTGCAAAATAAATAAATTTGATAGAGAAAAGAATATTTATTATATGACTCTTGGAAATAATATACTTCTTTTGAGGCATTCAGGAATTATTATGCATATAAAAGTCTTAAAAAGGAGAAAAATTTTATGAAACAATTGATGTGCGAGAAAAGCACATATTCAAGATCATTATTTCAGAAGTCCTTCCTATTTTTTTGGAATTTAGGTATTTGACTCCGATTTATGGACATTATTTGCTTCACGGGCAGGATCAAAATCTTAAAAATTTAATGAATCTTCACCACTGCAATATATAAACGCATTTTATCAAATAAAATGCCATGGAATTGGAAACTAAATCTGATAAATAAGTTCTTAAGAGGATTATTTAAAAATAATAATGAATTTCTTCAAGGTAAGTAAAGATCATTTTATTTCATACTAAATATATATTTTCATATTTTATTCTCCGAATTATATGTGCATTTTTATCAATAAATAATCTTTCGATTAAAGATGGATAATATTTTTCAATAAGTATTAATATTAGGTAACTAAATAAAATGTAATAATCTACTTTTTATCAATTTTTAAAGCTAAATTTTACAAATTCAAATATTATACAATTATATATATATAACCTTTTATAAAAAGATAAAATATAATGTTTCTTTGTAAATAGTTTAATAACCAAATACATTCATTAGGAAATACTATTACATAATTTAATAACTTAATTTGAATCTGTATTCGAATCAACAATCATGAATATTACTCCCATCTTTGAATAATCTGGAATAATAAAATATATTACATCAAATTGTATGCAATAAGATAATAATAATATCAGTTTTTCTTAGATATGTACGTTTCACTTGTTGTGACAGCTATTTAAGAAAATTGTAATTTATATATGTTAAATATTCTTTTTTAAATATGAAAAGAGAAAAATATGGTTCGAAGTAAAATTTTCGCAAATTCTTGTAAATATGAAAAGGCAATTGTTTTGTGCATATACCTTTTTGTTAACGATGTTTTTCATTTATTAAGTATTTTTAAAACTACTTTCATTTGTTTAAAAAATAACGTAACTAGTTTTAAATCTACAAAATATCTTGTTCTAAGAAATTTTTTTTTGATTTGATAAAATATAAAGATAAGATAGACACAAAACAATAATTTATTTACAATATTACAATCATTTATCCAGAACATTCATGAAAATTAATTTATAGAAACGAGAATATTGATATGATTGGCATTTTCAATCACACCATTCACAGAAAAATTTTCATCACATGAGCTTCTCTGATATTTCAGTGGACGTACGTCACTGTGCATTTGGTAGAAAGATTGAAGCATTACTAGCTTTTGGACACCACATCTGACCTGAGAAAATTCACAGAAAATAAAATTAACATTATTTCAAGTATAATGCAACAATTTTGAGTACGAAATTCGTCAGTAAATTCAGTGAGTTAGATGATTAAATATCCACACACAGCATAAAACAAATAAATAAATATGCTAGAATGTAAGCAACTACTGAATAATCTTAATATCATAACGTGTTAAAAATCAATAAAATTTAAAATTGTTTGTGTAAAATTTTCAAGTCTTATCAGAATTCCAAAACTTTAAATACAGTATTTAGATTAAGGCACACGAAAACATAATATATTTAAAACTTTTTGGAATTATAAAAAGAAAAAGAAAACTTCACACAGCTTTTGACTTATTTTCTTGAAATATTATTTTGCAAGAAAAAATATTTCATGATCATTTGAATTTTTTTATATTTTTGCTTACTAAAAATTTTTTTTCACGCGCTTAGCATGTGTTGCTATCTCACTTATTTAGCATTTGTTGATTTCTCACACGTTTAGCATGTGTTGCTATCTCCCGTGTTTAGCATCTGTTGCTATCACGCGTTTAGAGTGTGTATCTATCTCACGCTTTCAGCATGTGTTGCTATATCATGCTCTTAGCATGTGTTGCCGTCTCACGCGTTTAGCATGTATTGCTATGTCACATGTTTACCATGTGTTGCTATCTCACGCGTTTATCACGCGTTACTATCGCACGCGTTAGTATGTGTTGATATTTCACGTGTTTGGCTTAAATTCAACTCTCTGTTGCCTCCAGATTTGATATCAATGTTCTTTCCTCAATTTAGAGAAACTTCTGATTAATTTTCACTTCAGAGATTATTTAAATCATCTTATCTCCGAAAGTCTTGGAGGCAAGTCTTCTGCATTCGAATAAGCTTAGTATGTTACCAAAATGCATTCAAAAGATTGTGATTGGCATTCTCTTAGTAACAGCAACTCTTACTAACAACAGCTGGGAGAATTTTCTTTTGCTATGGAAACGTTTATTTCTTATGGTAATCTATTGATTGAATGAATCAGTTCGATTAGAATGAACATATTATATACCCATTCATCCTTCTGAATATTTCTGTTTCCGGGCTATACAGCATGTATTTTAACATTTGTCAAATAAATATGTTCATATTTTAAAATGTATGTCAAAATAATTTAAAAAGTACAATATTTCAAGATTTCTGCTTCTTTTAGAATGTTTAAATAAGAATAGTTTTTTTTTATTACGGAAACATTAAGAGAATATGTTGCTACGTTGTTTAATCCCATATTCTTACATACTGGTCAGTTATTAAACAAGTGAGTGACTTTAGTTCTGTATCAGGTTCATAATAGATATTACGAAAATAAATTTACTTCTTTAAAAAAATTTAAATACGATTTGAATGTTAATATAAAATTGAACTTTATTGTTATATTTGTTATAGTTATGATAGAACATGTAAGGATGATATTTGTTAGTTTAAGTATCGTCAAAACAATTTGCATTTATTTATTATTACTTTACAGTTCCCACACAAAAATTGCGTATCACTTAAAGCTATTATAATCTCATAACGCACTGTTGATACATATGAATGGCTTCACTCTTGTCACTCAGTCTGAAATAACTGTATATGTTTCAAAGTATAATTTTCCAGTAGCATTAATATTATTTTTAATGATTTTACAGACATGACATTTTTATTGTTAAACTCATCATTCTGATATTTCACAGATATAAGAAATAGTCAGGTAGTAAAATATTTTTAAAAATAGCCTGGTTTGATTATTACAGGAATATAAAATATGTATTCTTTACATATTTAAGTTTTTTTTAGTTTCGATATTGTTGAGAGTACGACATTCTGTTGCATAATGTGCGTAAAATGTTAGTAATTTGAATTAAAATAATATGATTTATGATATTTATTGATTAAAATATACCATTTGTTTTAGCCATAGATTCTCCGAAGTTTTAATGCATAAAAATGATCATGTATTCTTCCATTTCAATTTGAAAAAAAAGAATATGATATCTAAATCTATAGAAATATGTACAATATTATTACAATATATATGTACAATCGATTACTGCTGATTTGCTACTTATAATGTTTAAATAATAATACTTTATGTAGATTGCAGAGTATTATTTGACCATAAATAATGTAATTTACCCATGAAAAGTTACTACAATTTATTTTGCTGAAATTTCAATGAATGTAAAAATGAAATTTTAAAAATAACCGTTCTAATATTGTTCAACAAAAAGTATATGTGATTAAAAACAATATTTTGATCATTAATAAATTATGTTATAGTATATAAATATATCAATATATAGATATTTTCCGTGAAATAAAACAATTATATTTTTGAAATAAATGTTCAAGTTCATTTCAAATAATGATACTTAGTAATAATATCCTTTAAAACAGGGCTTCAAAACGTGTGGTCCGCCTGTGGTTCTTAAGAGGTCCGGGCCACCTTCAAACATCGTGTATGGATTTGACTTTCCTGCTCGACTTTCTGTAAACTCCGGAGGTCGCGTGCACGTGGGCCGTAAGCCGGCGCGCACGCAACCTTGAACAACGCGACAATGTGACGCGTAAAAACATTTTACTCATGATCTTCGGAAATGGGGTGATCTCTGCCGACCAAATAGAGTGCTCACTGCTTCGTATGTTCTCCTCATTTTACGTACGGCGGACAGTCGTCCGCTTTTTTTCATTTTTCTTGAGATATCATTCAATGTTGAATTTTCGTGAGTGCGCCATTTGCTTTTTGCATAGTTTATTACTTCCACCATGAAGCAACGAATGAAGCCTGGATTATTGAAAAAGCTAGCAGTTTCTCCATTGCCTTCACAGCAAGGAAAGCTCCTGGTTGAAAATGATGATGAAAGAGGACGGCCAAATGTGGAACAGTCACATGAAGCGCCACAGCCTGATTTATTATGCGAAAACTCCGCAAGTTCTTGATTAAATGCAGTAACCCGTGGAAATACAAAAACTAAAAAGAGTAAATACAACGAAAGTTATTTAAAAAATGGGCCTTTTCGAGACCGAGGAGGGTAAATCTCAGTGTATAATTTGCGCATGAGTCTTTCAGAACAGTTCGATGGTACCATTTAAATTGCGTCGTCATTTTGAGGATACTCTTATGGACCTCCGTACGAAAGAGATTGATTTTTTTCAAGAGGAAGAAAGCTTAATTAGCTGCTTCCCAACACTGCATGGAAACTCATGCAAAAACAATTAATGAAAACTCACTAAAAGCATTTTTCTTGATAAGTTATAGGGTGGCAATGGCTGGCAATCCTCATACCATTGCGGAAACCCTCATAAAACAGTGTATTAAGGAAATTGTTTCTTATATGTTAGATAAAAAGGCGGTAAAACTTAAATCTTCAGTGCCACTATCAAACAATACTATCAAAAGATTGTCAGTTTACAAATCAAATGATGTGAAAAAAATCTCTGGTTTCTCGCATACAACACAATTCATTTTCTTTCCAAATAGATGAATCTACTGACTTTGTGGAGTTAGTGATTTTATTGGCTTTTGTTTGTTTTGCATTCTCGGGATGCTTCGAAGAGGATCTCTTATTGTGCAAACCACTACTTGCCCGTGCAAAATGTACTGACATATTCCGTTTGTTAGATGATTTTTAAACAACCAATGAAATTCCATGGTCTAGTTGCATCGACGATGATGGTGCAAAAACTACGACTGGTCCTATGGTTGGAGCGGTAAAAAAAATAAAAGAAAGCTGGAAAGATTGCAGTAGTAGTCATTGTGTTCTCCACAGACTTGCTTTAACTACGATAAAAATGCCTCCATCTTTCAAGAAAGTTTCAGATAAATCTATTCGAATTATTAATTACAGAAAATCGCATCCGTTGAAGTTAAGTCTTTTCAAAATACTGTTTGAAGATATGAAAAAGCCTTCATCATTCCCTGCTTCTCCATACAGAAGTAAGGTGGCTGGCACTTGGAAATGATTTTTCTCGATTATATGAATTACATTTAGAAATCTTAACTTTACTTTTAGACTACCAAAATACCAAATTAATAGAGATTATTAACTATAAAAACTGGCAATGTATACTTGCTTATTTGGCAGATATTATCTCCAAATTGAATTAAATGAATACTTCACCGCAAGTGAAAACTATGACAACAGTCACTGAAAACGGCAAAGTTCGAGCGTTCAAGAGGAAAATCAGTTTTGGGGTAGAGAGTGTGGAGGAAGGCAAAGTATAGTGCTTCCCTTTTCGCAACGATATTTGAAAGACAAGATATTGATGCTTTGGAACAATTTGTTTCAGGAAATCCTCGAACACCTGCAAATCTTGACTTCATCGTTCGAGCATTATTTCTTAACAGCTCAATATGAGAAGCTGCAGGAATACGAATGGATAGACAACCCATTCGCTGTATCAAAATTTCTATCAAGTTTTTTTTAAAGTAAATAATTTTGATTAATAAATAAAGGAAATTGTTGGAAATATAATATTTTTGTCTTCTTCAAGGGATAGATATAAAATATTAATATTATTAGGATTCATATTATCTAGTCATAATTATTTTCAGAATACAAAATTGTATATCTACATTATGTAAATTACTTATGTAAGATATTTCATAAATTTGAAATTATAATTTAGCGAAATTTAATTTACCATAAGTTCAGAAAAATTGTAAAAAATAAATTACAGTATTAACTGTTCATTTGATTACACCTTGTATATATATATATATATATATATATATATGTGTGTGTGTGTGTGTGTGTGTGTGCATACAATAGATGAGCAAATGAAACGGGACGAAACGACACAGTAAATAAAAATGTAGACTTTATCAAAATATACACCGTATGCTTGAACACAACGATCCCACTGATAAACATGTCGCAGGATTCCTTGTACCCAGATCTCCTATATCCATGACGAGAAGCAGTTCTTCACAGCGTTCTTGAGTCGTTGTCTGAATTGAAGCGATTCCCTTTCATGTGTTTCTTAGAGAACCCAACACATGGAAATCTTTAGGCGAAAAGTCCGGACTTTAAGTCTGATGGTTCAAAGTCTCCCACTTGTACTTGACCAGTTCAATGCATGTGACTCTGGAGACGTGTGGACGTGCGTTTTCATGGATTAGAATCACACCATTCGTGAGCAGCCCCCGACTTTTGTTCTTGATTGATCTGCGTAAGCGTTGGAGTGTCTCCCAGTACACATTGGAGTTTGTGGTTTTTCTGTGCTCGAGGAATTTCACAAGTTTCGGACTTTAAACGTCGAAAAAGATGATGAGCAACACCTTTCCTTCTGACAGTATGGCTTTGAACTTTTTAATGGGAGCTGACAACGCAAGCTTCCACTGGTTTCTCACCTTCAGCTGTCAGAAATTTGTTAACACCTCGCTGCTCCTCAATCGTCGAATTTTGCAACCAGAACGAGATCATCCAGTCCTCATATGTAATCATTTATACGACGCTTTCGATAAGAGCCTCAGCACTCTACAGCGCATGCGGGCGTCCACACATGATCCGATCCCATTCAGAGACTCCAATCACATCCCGAGATGTCCCACTACGTTCTTCCATGGTGGAATATTACAAATATTTAACTCTGTTACGTTTTTACGCCATTTCGTACCTTTTAATTTGATCACCACTTATATATATATTATATAATTTTTGAAAAATAACAAATACTAGTACAGTATTATTAAAAGCATGTTATATATTAATTTTATTGTCCTTATAGAAAAATAAAATATATTTTATTTTCTTAATTTATATAGATATGATTAAAATAACTCACTCTGATTTCAGCAATGACTTCAGAGTAATTTGCTCAGAACTTATGACATCTGTCAATATGGGCTCGGGTAAATCACAGAGAATTGTAGGAGGCTCTACAAAAGTGACAGATTTGATTTTGGATGATTTTGATGTGTTAGTAAGCTCTGTTTCTGATGTTCCGCACAACTGCTTTTTGATCTCATCGGACTCCACCAGTTCAAACATGGACTGATCTTTGAATGTTTGAAGATTTTCGAAGTCGTGAAGAATGAATGATGAGGGGGCGTCTTTGAGAAGGTAAGGTTTCTTGTAAGATGCTTCTTCTTCTTCAGTTTCTGCTCGTTGCACCTGTCCCAATAAAAACCATTCTACTGAAGTATTATGACACATTTAATAATTTAATAAATTTTATGAGTATTTCAATACGAATTAACAATATCGGCTTTGCACTTAATATTTTTTAAATAAAATGGTATACTTTTATTTAAATTGCTTGTTTCTTATGCTGCAATTACTTAAAAAAATGATTAAGCCCTCAAACTTGATTAATGATTATAAAGCTATTTGGTTTAATAAATATTTAGTCAAGTATGCAAATTTTTGCTAACAAAATGTATACTATATTATTCTGCATTCAAAGCAGAGATATAAAATCATTTAATTAATACATACAATTTAATTTTGCATTGTAGCTTTACAGGCAAATTTTGATGCAAATATGTTACAATATACAATTAACCAAAAAACCTATTTCAAGAGTGTTTTCAATTTTTTTAATTGAAATGTGTTATTGAGAAGTTAATCATATTAATACACAGTCAATTTTTGTGTAAATTAAATAAAAAGCTTTTAAAATTCAATTTTAATATAACAGAAATACAATAACTGCAGCATATATTTAAAAAAAAACCTAAATGAAAAGTGCCTATTATCCAAAAATATGGATAAAAAATCATGCTTTAATTCAGTGAATACATAAATATATTTTAATTAATTTATTTTTAATAAATTATTTACTAAAATGATTATTGAAATTTAATTTACATATTTAAATAAATGTATTACATTTTAATCTATAATAACAAACATTTTAGCTGAAATATAAAATATATTTTAAAATAATATTGACCAAATAATATCGTGTTAAAATTAATTAACAATATAGATCTGGTAATTAATTTCATTTGCAAATACCTCGTAATAGGATTTTTGCATTTTCTTCACCATATTTATTTTATCTTTCTGATAGTAAATCCCAGCGAACACCGCTACATTCAAAAGCAGCAGAGAACACCCTACAACGATGGTCACTCCTAATCCAGACAACTGGAATCCTCTGTTGAAGCTAAATATGTGGATATCTGTAGAATTTCGTGAAGTGTTGTTCGGGTTCAAATGTGTGTTGTGTTCTTCAGTCGTATTAAGATTGGATTTGCCCTCAGAATCATATCCAGTCACAGTGACTTGGGGAATATCAGAATATATATCTCGGTACTTTCCGTCATAAGCAGTTTCATTGTGGTGATCACTCAGCATGTGGTGCTGGCTTGTAGTCGTGTTGTCTGCAGTATCAAGAACGGGTATCAAATGTAACCAGTATGAAAGTTTGTGCGCATTATAATGGTCCTTTACTTTGGGCTTCAATGCTACATGGAAAAATAAAATAATTTTAATAGGTTTCAACATATAGTTAAATCACTCACTTAATTTTATATATGCTTAATAATAAAATTTAAAAGAATAAAAATATTATATGAGATAAAAAGGGATTTAAATTGCATTATTCCTTTTCGTATTTTGTCTATGTTGCAAAATTGTTTAAATAATAAAATATTTATTTTAAAAGTATGTTATTATTAACAAGACACGTCAATAACATTGATTTTTATGAGTTTTAGTGCATAAAATGACTTGTATTTGTAGCTATAAAGTTAGATTTCATCATTTTAACGTATAGAAATCATCAAATATAATTATGTAAGACCTTCATAAGTTTAATTTTATAAAATCAATTTATATATTTTAGCATGTAAGTTTTTTGTTTTTAAGGATAATATTTGCTATATTTATTTTATAAGACTTTGCAATTCAAGTATTTGTACCTCTTGCAGTTATCTGAATGATTTCTTTATTTGTAGCATCCTAGGAATTTGTTTAGTTTTTCAAAGACATTTTTGGGCATGCTTTTCAAGTGTTTATGATATTTTCTTTTTTGCAAAATATTATTTTGTATGATATTTTCTTTTTTGCATATATTCTTTTATTGTTTCTGAGTACAATATTCTATAATGTGCGGTGTATTTCTATAATCAATAATATATCACAAGCGAAATTCATGCAAAACAAAAATGTCTTTGCAAATTCCTGTAAAAAGCATTTGTTTTAAAAAGAACGTTATTCATTCTACTTTTTAACAGCATAAAATCAAGTAAAACTTACTTTTCTGATAAAAAATGCAATTACCATTTGCTTAAAAATAGCTCTTAAGTAGATTTTCTTATAGTTCTGCTTAACATAATTTAAAAAGAAGCGACATAAAAAATTAAATTTCTCTTAGAAAGATAAAGATATTTTTTTTTATTCTCAGCTGCATCTTAATGATGATGTTAAGAGTAACAGCTAAAATGTTAAACTAATGAACAACCTTGAAAATGGAGAAAAAAACAAATGTAATAATTGCTTAAAAAATATTACATTCTTTTAAGAATATTTTTATAAAAAAGTTACTCATGTTTTTTTCTGAAGAAATGTTTGATATATCAAAATAAATTAACATCTTCAAGTAAGATACATTTATCTGGAAAAATATTACGAATCTTTAAATGAAAGTATTGCCAACTTAATACTTACTTATAATATCATTTCTTTATAAAACATAGCAGAGAAATTTAAGTATTTTTCTACAAAAATTTAATTCCAAAAGATTGTTGTGTTTTAAAAACTACAGTCATGAAATATTTGCAACCGACATTTTTATGTCAAATGTTGATAGGCCATGATTTGATACAACATTATTACTAACTTGTTATAAATATATTTAAAATTAGGAACATTATAAAATGTCCTTTTCTTGTTTTGCATTATACATCTTAGTTAAAGTATTAACACCACATTATTTAAAAATTTTCATCCATATTAAAATTCGCAAAGAATGTCGAATACAAATAATTATGAAATCACCCAAAATACAATTCTTTTTAATAGTAAGTCACATAAAATGAATAACTAATAAAGTTAGCATCAAGTAATACTAGATTTATTCCCACACAAAATATCAGTAAATACAAAAAACATTGAATTATTTTCCTGCAGAAAACAGTTACTAAAAATCTTTTTGTCTCATATATTTAAGGTTACTTAAGATTTTATTTAAAATTCTTTGATGTTTCAAAAAAGATATTTTCTTTCAAAATCATAAAAAAAAATCTGTAAGTGTGCATCACAGAAAGAGCCAAAATTAATATTATAAAAATTAGAATTTTATTAGTTTTATTTAATGAAACTATTCGTAATTCTTTGTGGAACAGAATTGTATGAGAAAAAAATCTAAAATATAAAAAGTTTCTTAAAGTCCCTAGAAAATTAGTATAGGTTCTTAGTAGTTTTTAAATTGTTATTTGTTTTATTGTAAACCACAATAATGTTTATATTTAGAATTAAAAAATATCGTTGAGGAATAATATCGATTCATGATAATAAAACATTTATCAAGTTTGAGAGATAAAACAGAGCTTACGTTTTAGAAAAATATCATAAAACACTAGTGAAATGATATCACAGGACAGTGTGTGATGCACTCTGAAATTAATTTAAAACATTGATTTTTAGAGATTAAAAGAAAAAAAAACTGAAACTTTTAAGCATCATGAAAACGAAAAAAGAATTCCCCAAGGAGTTCATGAGCTGATATGCTAGTTGGAAAAGCATCATTTTTATGATGAAAAAATTAATTTACATTACTGAAAGAATAATTCTACTAACATCATTTATGAATATCATCATGGATTTTCTTCAATAAACATTTATAATATAAATTTCTGTTTAGCCTTTGTGTATATTACAAAATACCATCTGTAAGCTGATTTTATTCCTCAAAAAATATTCTATTGTTATGCTTTAACAATAGATCATATTTTCAATCCATTTATAGAAATATTAAAAATTAAAAATTTTGAAAGTCAATGTTTCTTTTATTTTTAAATCTATTAAAAATTGGTTTCAGCAAAGAAGAATAAAGTTTTTATGTTGACGAAGATGTAAATCATATCTAAACTCTATCAAAGATTTGTGGAGTCATTTCACTCTTTAAGTGTTTGTATATAACCGTAAATATGATTGCACAAATGAAATGAGAAAAACTGTCTTTGATGAATGGGATAAAATTCCAAAACCTTTGTTCAAAAACTTAATTAGAGTTCAAGTAAAAATTGAATGATCTATATATTTTTTTTCAAAAAATAATATATATATATATATATATATATATATATATATATATATATATATATATATATATATATATATTGGCTTGTTTAATACTTTATAACAGATATTTGTAAGGAAATTTTGAAAATATTTAAAACTATTGTTAAAACTAAATAACACGGAAAATGTTACACATAAAACGTCTATTTCTTTCCTTGTCACCAATTATTAAAGTAATTATATTTAAAATCACAAATAAAAAATGCAGTGTTCTTAAAATTTTGTGAAACATTTTTCTCTGTTTCCTTACATTTATCTTTCATACAGGTAGGGAATTTTCCAAGCTGTAATTAATATATATTTTTTGCTTCTGTAACATCTATGTTAGATTTGTAAAAAGTAATCAACATTTTATAAAAAAACTTTATATCGAAATATTTATGGAAAAAGTAATAATGCAGTAATGAAAAAATAGTGACATAGTAAAGATACAGGAAAAGTGCAATATTATAAGGAAAATGATCAAAGTCAATGCATTTAAAAAATTTATATTATTTATATATATATATATATATATATATATATATATATATATATATATATATATATATATATATATATATATATATATATATATATATATATATATATATATATATATATATATATATATATATATATATATATATATATATATATATATATATATATATATATATATATATATATTATTTCTTCTATAAATTATGTAAGTTTGAAATCTGTTAACATGATTCAAAACAGAAATTAAAAGTTCATTCATTCTTAATCTTGATTTAAAATTTAAAGCAATTACTTTTAAGAAATGGCTGAATTTCTCCAAAAAATAAGTTACATCTAAGAACTTCAGGCATAGCAGATAAGAATATTAGATGAAAAATTTTTGACATTAAAATAATTTTTGTGTGATGAATTTTTGTATTGTTTCTTCTCTTTTAACAAATTTATTTTTAAGGGATCTTATACTTTTGTTTATGATCCAAAAATGTTCCCATATATTAGCATAAATTAGAATATAAAAATTCTTTAATAGCTATTTTTACTTTTATATGAATATGTTTTCTATAATATGTTGCAAGTAAATATTTCTAATGTTAATGAATGTGACACGAAATATGGCAAATCTCATTGTGAATAGAAAACTGAATAATTAAACATTAATTACTGGAAAACTTAATCATTTATGTGTAATATAATGTTTTAAGTGATAAATGGTTGAATTTCTCCAAAAAATAAGTTACATCTAAGAACTTCAGGCATAGCAGATAAGAATATTAGATGAAAAATTTTTGACATTAAAATAATTTTTGTGTGATGAATTTTTGTATTGTTTCTTCTTTACACAAATTTATTTTTAAGGGATCTTATACTTTTGTTTATGATCTAAAAATGTTCCCATATATTAGCATAAATTAGAATATAAAAATTCTTTAATAGCTATTTTTACTTTTATATGCATATGTTTTCTATAATATGTTGCAAGTAAATATTTCTAATGTTAATGAATGTGACACGAAATATGACAAATCTCATTGTGAATAGAAAACTGAATAATTAAAAATTAATTACTGGAAAACTTAATCATTTATGTGTAATATAAGAAAACCATATTATTAGAAGATTGTATAAATATTTGCATAGTTTATCTGTTAGTTGATTTATTCAATATTTAGTAAAAAGGTTATATAAAAAAACTAGAAGAAAGGCTGAAATTAAAAACAATGAAAAATTATGAGCCTTTGTGAAAATATTTTCCGAAATTTTATCATGTCAACATTTGAAATGCTTCAAGCAATGATATTTATTGCAAATGATTTACCCACAGGCAAATAAATTTTTAAATTAATTAAATTTACACATTTTCAAAATTTTAACCATTGATCATCGGAAAAAGGTTGAATGGATTAATTAACCTAAATTTCGTAATTCTGAATGATAACAAATAACCGCAATTTAATTGAACTTATCTGAAACTGGTATATTGACAGCAACAACAGTTAGCGAATGTATTTCTAAAGAGATAAATTGTAAATATATATATATATATATATATATATATATATATATATATATATATATATATATATATATATATATATATATATATATATATATAATATTCTTCTCAAAAGAGGTACATTTTTTATTTAAAATCTTGGTTTTTTTAGCATAACGATATTTTGCACATTTAACTCTTATAAACTAAGAATACACATTCTTACTAAATATTTTAAATACTCCATCTCTTTAATTGATCAATAAAATTTCAGTATTTATTTACATCAAAATATGTGTCAGATATTTTTACTTAGTGGAAGTCAAGAAACGGTTTGTAAGTTTATTATAATTTTTTAATCGTTTAAAAAAAAATCTGAGTTTGAAATATTAAGGAATGTGTTCCAATGACATAAGTTTATTCAAAAATCCAATTGAAATGGTAAAATTAAAGAAGATATTTTTAGCTTTCACTGCGTATAATGAATCGTTCTCTTGTTACAACGCTACATTGCCAAGCTTCTCTAAATTAGGTTACAATGTTTATTTATACTATTAAAAATGTGTAATTGGCACATTATTTTACAGCCCTTCAAATATCAATGTTAAAGCTTGCAAACAAAACATTTTTTGCCATTTAAAAATTTTGTTTTCCAACACTAAAACTAAACAATACCACTAATAATCACAATTTGATATTTAAAATAATAAAATATCATATTGTGAATGACAATAAAACTTTAAGCAGGCAGTAGGAATAGAAATCACAAACAACGGAAATAAAAGAAAGATCGGTAATATTTATCTGTCAAATCACAAAAAAAAAAAAAAAACTTTCGAAGAGATTGTGTGATGAAATTAATTTTTAAAATATTTATTAGGGCAAGACTAAATAAAATTAGATTCATAAGAAACAATATTCATATGTTCGATGACAACAGTTTTGAAAAAATATGGTATTTTTTTTTAAATTTTCATTAAAACGAATAGCTGGAAAACCGAGATAGAGCTAACTATAAATTCTAAACTAAAATAAGGCATATTAAATAAGCTTGTACTTCTAAACAAGAAAATCCACCAAAAATTTATAATTATGAAAATATTACAATGGTCTGATACAAAATACACTTTAATTTTTATTGCAATATTGGCACTTTGATAAGTGAGTTCATAAGTTCTTTATATATATATATATATATATATATATATATATATATATATATATATATATATATATATATATTATAAAGAATAGATTTATATAAATAGAAATTTCCAGACATTACATTGAGAAGATTTAAAATCAGAGTAAAGTTCTACGTTGCTCAAACCTCTTATCAAATAATATTGGAACTAAGCAAGCACGTTCCTTTCAATTTTGAAGGATTAAATATGCTTATGAAAATTTGCCCATACCACTATAGCCATGTATATAGTAAGATTGAATTGGAAAAATTTAAGTAATTTAATATACTTTCAGGGACTAAAGAGAATTTTGATTTCCATTTCCTTGATCTTAGCAGAATAAATAATGTTTGTATACTAATAAAAGCATTTAAATTTGTAGCACTTTTGTTATTAATGTATACATAATTAAGTTAGGACTCTACTGGATTTGAAGCTTTTAAATTCGGTAAGGAAATTTAATTAATGTGCTTTAAATTTATGCCTAACAAATCTATTAATTACAAAATAACTCTGAAATTAGAATATTGTTTTAAAACTATAGAACTTTGAAATAAACACTTAAAGCAAAATTAAGTAAAAATACTGATACTATGCTGCTAATTTTCAATAAGTGCTAAAATATAGGTTTCATGCAATCAATAAGAGCTTATTATAACCTCAGTAAGAGCTAAATGATATTATTCAAGAATCTCTTGCTAAGAATAAAAGCATGTTTGAAATGATGAAATTGTTTTAACTAAATTCATAAAGCACATTTATAGGAAAGTTTCTTAACCTTATGCCCTTGAAAATTATATCAAGCTTTAAATAACATTAGACATTTAAATGAGAAAATCTACCGCACATATAGATTTTCAGATACTTAAATGTAATTAGCGACATTTTTTTCTAGCATTTAGTTGCAAATTCTGAATTTCCCGAATATTTTGAAAAATTAAAATGAGATCTGTGAGTTTTAAAAAAGATAAATTTTAAAATATTTCTTTACAGTTTTTTACCTTTACCATAAATGCAAAAAGCAATATAAAATTAAATACGAATTTAAATTAATATTTAATGCTTAAAATTAAAACCTTTAGATGCACATTTCTTAGAAAAATATGAGAAATTTCAGTTTTTATGATTTCATAGTGCATCTATGTTAATTTTTATAGTATTAACGTTGAATTCATTTCTCAGAGATTTGAATAAAAACAGGTTTTTTTATTAAGAAGATACTGGATTTTTCTATTTATCTATTTACAGCAGTAACTTTTAAGTTAATAATAATGGGTTTTCGATTTTTTTTTAAATATGGTAAAAATAATAGTAAGCATTTCCTTTGAAGCAGATACAATTTTCATACATATGTTTTCAGTAATTATTTAGTAAGTGAATAAATGGATTAATTTGTAAATAATTTCAAATAAAAAAACTGAAAAAATGAGTTCTTTATTTCACATTTGAGATATTTGATATTATTGTTTTACATCGCTATGTTTTCAAAATGTTTCAATAAACTTCTTGATATTTTAAAGAAATCCTTATAAATGTTTATTGGTATATTAACTAATAAATAATCAAAAAAATCAATCGTTCATTTTTTTTGAAGGCCATACTTACGAAGGTACCACATCATAAAATCATAAAATCTTGAATAAAATCTGTTTTCCGAAGCAAGTGATGAAAATTTCGTCAAACAAAAGATGAACAGAAAAAAATAATAGTTTAAAATGCAACACAAAATGTATATTTTGTGTTATGTATATGTTTCTTCTTTATTTTTGGTACAATACAATATATTGTAATATATATATTTTTTTACTTTAATATATAAATGATACTAACCATTGATGAATAACAAATTTAAAGTTATCTTCATATGGAGTTTTGAAGTACTATGGAAACAAAAACTAATTCTGGAAAAGTATGAATTTAGTTGTTTCGATATGCAGTTAGTATTTCCATGCCATATGTATGAAATTTATTTTTAAGGGAATCCATAACTACTGATGGTATTTACTCGTCTTGTGAAGAAACTACAAATGAATATTTTATACGCACTTTATTCTTACCTATCACAATTAACAAATTTGGAGTCGCGGGAAATTATTTATGCATAGATTATCATTTTCTTCCAAAATTATCATTTTATGTGGTCTAAAAAACAAAAAAAACTAAAATAGATCAATAGTAAAATAAATCATATTCATTCCAAATTGCAAATATCAAATTTTAAATAAAACGTTTGCTTTATGAACAAAAATAGCTTCTGAAATATCAATATTTATGTGAATGTGTGTTATGTCTTAACCCTCCTGGTTGATGGCAACATCAAACCAGATCCATGATCCATACGCTTCTAAACAATGTAACACAATCTCAGAGCACGAGAATAATTGGGATTTATTTAAACCGGTGCAGGTCAAAATGTGGGCAGGAGCAGCATGATACGCAGTGCATTTTGGACAGAGGGTACAAATTTTATAGCCCGTTACATGACATTGTACACGCGTGTATCCACTTCGAAATTTTGCGAGATTTCATTGTCTGAGGCTGCGCCCTTTTGTGACCTTGACACCAAATTGCGGATTTTCAGAGATTCTATTTTAAAATTTGCTTGTGTGGATATTCACAGATGTAATTGGAAAAAATACATACATAGCTTTGTCTACAATGGTTAGGCACTTTTTACCTCTTCTATATCATAGAAATGCTGTAGAGAGTGATTTTTTTGTTTTCTTAATCAATCTGCTTTAAACTTGATTGATGCAGAGATTAAACAACTGTATTCAAAAATCAGACGAGAACGTTGGAATAACACGTGTAAAGGTCTTGACTTGAGCACTTCTAACACAAAATTTTAGAAACTGGCAAAGAATGATAAAATGCATCTCAAAATCGAAAAAAAAAACAATATTTTTTTTATCATATTAAAGAATCTTTGTGCAGTGACATTGAACCAGCTAATTTGATGCGTAAACAATATCAGAAAGAGATTGGACTTTATTTTTCATCTCTATATTTGTAGAAGAAGCTTTTAATTGGATATAATATTTAAAATGTTTCCATCATGGATTAATTAAGATTTGAATAATGTGTACATATATTATTAGAAAATATTCATTTTAATCCTTTTGAATTCATAAATTTTAGTTCTATTTTTAGAATATATCCTGATATATTTAATTTTTGAAATTCATTCATTTTTGGAAATTTTAGTCTATTTTTCAATTAACTATATTTACGTAACGGATCATTTTTCAAAAAAAGGAAAAAATTAAGATATTCAACAAACTTTTTCAGTCCATGTTTTAAAAATCTGATTTTTACTATTTCAACAATATTAATTAAAATTTAAATTTTAATTTTGGCGAGAGCAATCGAATTGTCTTAAGATTAAAAATAGATTGCTTACAAATATTGCTATTATTGATTTAAAATTCTATTAATTAATGAAATTTTAAAAAAAAATTAAATCTTCCTTTCCGAGATAAACTATGAAGTGGATGTTTTGCATTTCTTTTTAATTTCGTTTTTCTGCTGTTCTGTAGTTCATTTATTAATGACTTGGATCAATGGCAAACGTCTTTTCAAACAAATGTTTTGCACTTTATATAAGAAATTGTTTTATTAACAAAATGAACTTGAACACTATTCACAGATATTCAATGGTGAACTTAGACTTGTTGGTTGCCACTCGAAGAATGTTATTTAATGTCAGGCAGAAAATTCCTAGACATGCCGCATTTAGAAAGCCGTCTCAATACGAAAAGAAGGGGATGACACACTATCTGACGTCATGAATATTTTAAGCCATTTAGAATCCTAATAAAGTAGTGTGACCATGATTTCAACAGTAACGAAAGAAACAATCTCTTTATCTTTTTAAAAAATTAAACAGCTCATATAAACAAATAAAAGAGAAAAGAAAAGAACCGATAGGAATACCAATTTATTTATGAAAAGAAAATTCTATTAACTATTGATTTTTAATAAATGAAGAAATATTACTTGTATTTTTTAAAATTTTCTACACATCATGAAGTTTTAGTCACCTGTAAATGTCTTATCTTTCTTATTAGTTAAATGGTTAATTTAAATTATTTTAACTTAATTGCGAAATGTTATTTTGAGCTGCCAAAACTGACTATAATGATACAGTCTTTGCAGAAACCATGTTTAACGCAGACATGACAGGTGAGAAACCATTCAATATCCGAAAAACTTTTTAAATTTTGCAATCATCTGAGAGTATCTTGCTTTCAATCTTCATCATTTTGAATCACTGGTAATTGACATTCCTGGTAGAAAATAGCTGCATATAAGTAACATAATCTTGAATATTACCAATAAAATTCAGTTTCTTCAAAGTTACTTTAAATTTTTTGATGTATGATTGAAGGTTCAATAATAAACTGTGCATTTATAAAAAAATTAAATTTTTAATCCAAATATATTAAATGAATGTTTATAGAGTGACTGCATTATGCTCAAATTAAAAGTTTATTTGAAAATTTGTAATCAAATGCTCTGAAGTTTTTTTATCAGGTTTCATATTAACTATTTGGTATTTATAAGAGAAAATTTAAAGTCAGAAAAAAATATATCTAAGATTTAATGAATGCAAGACATTCCCTTTGCTTAAAGAACTTCAATAACCCCTTTGTTTAGTTTCCAAATTATCATGTACGCAAAGTCAGCTTTATAGAATTGGTTCATTGCCATAACCAGAAATTGAACTCATTTGTATTTGATAGAGTTGAGAATTTGTGAAACAAAATATACAGGAAATCTAGTAATTATTACATGCGAATTCTTTTGAATTATACAACGTACATTTAATTATTTTTTAAATTTTAAATACCTTTTGAATCAGTTTAAACCGCAAGATAAAATGACCAAATTTTATATTCATATTCTCTTTTGCAACTACTTTATTTACAAACAAAAGTATTTATATATATATGATAAAAAATATTCGCATTTAATTGTCAGTAAAACCTCAAGGAAAGTAATAACTACAATTGTCGTCCAAGGCATGCTTTTAGTAACTGTTTGAATTATTGGCAGTGATATTTTCATCCGCTCTACTGTTACAAAACATAAAAGTTGTTTTCTCGATTTCTATTGTGCCATTTTATCATTCGTTCATATTCTAGATATGATCTATTGAATTTAAATCTTGACTCTGTGCTAGCCAGTCCAAATGGCTTACAACAATTTCAGCATACCAAACCATGGTGGACGTCACAGCATGAGAAATGGCGTTAAGTTCCTAGAAGTATTAAATCGTCCAACTCATAGTCTTGTCACACCATAGCAAGAATATTATGGATTAGAATAGTGGAGAAAGGATATTAAGCCTACCATGAATTAAGATCAATGGTCACAGTCCATACCACTAGAAACATCCAAAGCATTTTTGCCTTACTATAAATAATATGATTCTGGTAAAAGGCGTTTTCAGGCATACAGGTTATAAAGATTATCCAATCTGATTGGCAGACCTTGAACCTGGATCACCTCAGTGAACCTGTTTCCAGTTATCTACTGTTCATTTACAACGTGTCTCACACAATCTTAACCTAGAACTGCGATTTTATGTAATCAAATATGGTGATCATAATGAACAGCTTATACGCCCATGGAAATATGACAAACTTGTTTTATTGATAGTGAATGTTGGAACTCCTAGAATATGTAGCCTACAGGTTTGCTGTGATTTTTACATTGTGTTTTTAGGATAGCTTCCATCATTTTTTCTTAGTTTATAGGTTATGCCAGGTAAAAAGTCATTCCTTAAATCGCCCTTCATCTTTTACTTCGTAATAAAAAATAACCATTGTTGATATTAAAAAGTTTAACAACTCACTAGATATGTCTCTTCTAAGGGTTGACCATTTCTGTGATATCCGATATACGCACCTATCTCTCAAAGTCACACAGCTCTAAATTATGTGGCCTCTTGCAAACGATTGATGCCAATGTTGTTTATTATACACAGTTTGAGCGCAGAATGTGTGACGTAGATCATGACTGTAGCTATCCTCATTTGCATGGGTATCTAAATACTTGTTGATAGATCGTGTATATCATGATATAGAACTCTATAATTACTTAAGTTTCAATTGTGTGTGGACGAAAATTTCATTCTTCATATCATGTATATTCTCGAAATAAAATGCTTTCAATAACTGCTGATTTAACTAATAATAATTTAATAACTTTGTAGTTAGTTAGATTTCTCCTATACTCTATTATAATTTTAAAAGAACCAATTTTTATTTCTAGTATGTAAATAATAATTTTCTTTAAAAATGTTGTTAAATTTATGTAAAATTTTATGAAAGCATTCCACGAAATCTGATTTTTTTTTTATATTGAAACATCACATACTTGATTGATTTTTTAAGAATTGAATAAATTTTTCCTGGCTTTAAATAATTTAAAATATTTTATGATATCGAAAGTTTGACTGAATAATTTATTCATTTTTATATATTCGTTTTTTGTTTTAGATATTGATGTTAATATAAAATTACGTATGAGATGCTTTTTATTACTGATAAATATTATGCAATATGAATATTCACATGTTTGTGCATTTATGTTTTTTATATGTATGTATATATTAAATGTATATAATTAACGTTAACGAGAAAAAATGACTAACAACTTGTAATTAATAATTAAAGAAAAAGTACCAGTAATTAGATATTTTTACAACAAATTAGTCATAGATTTTATACCTAATTAATTTAAATACTAAGTAGATGCAAATAAATGTTAGTTATTTACATCGAATATGTTTTAAAGTAGTAAGTAAATTAACTTATTAAATATAATTAAAAGGATTCTTTTAAATTATTTATTAAGTTGATTTTTTACAATTAAATTGTAATTAATTAATGCATTTTTAACAGTATAACATATTACATAAAAATTCTAATGAGGTTTTATTTAAAATATAAAAGTTAATAAAAGGATAAAATAAAAAAAAGCAGTTATGTACTTTATTATTTTCTTATAAAATGAATTTTCAAACACCTATTCCTTATTATATTTCACATATGACATTGCATGAATTATAAATTTTTTAAATAAAGTTAATGAAAGAAAAAGGTTTTTAGATAAATGTAGGTATATTACTGCAAAAAGTGTTGAATGTTTATTTAACAAATAACAGGAATTGAATAATACTTGCATATGCTGAGATACTTCTGATGACTTGCCGTAAATTCAGGCCATATAACTCGTTCGTAGCGTCCTCTTGTGATATCAATTTTCAAATCTCCCAGATTTGTTCCCAAGTTTGGATCACTGCAAAAAATGTGTGATGGAAATATGAGTAAAATAGATTCATTGCATTATGCTTATTATATAATGCATTCCAGTTGAACTCAGTATAATTATTTTTAGTAATTACAATCACACATTTGTGTGTGATATAATTTAGGGTATATTTAATTAAAAATGTAACAACAATTTAAATTAAATATAACTAAAATAATGGAAAATTTAATATATATAAGTCATTGTTTATTTGATTATACATGAATGGAATCTTACAATTTATCTTCGAACAAAAATATATGATGTTTTTTACACATTCATAATAAAGTAGAGCACATATTTTAATATATTAAATAAATTTTTACAGTTCCTTATAAAAGAAATTTGATTTCATGTTTAAAGGTATTGAAATCAGTTGCAGAAGCAGATGCTATATAATCCATAAAGCCGAATTCTGAGTTTGGTGATTTTTGGCGGATTCTCTTATGTATTAAGCAACCTTATTTTTATTAAGAAATAGATATGGAGAACTTTAAAATTATGCATAAAGTTCTAATTTAGTAACCCTAGTATTTACGTCGTTGTGCACGTCACAATATTATGTTATGTTAACAACATTTCTTCTTCACCAAAAAATTCTGAACTCGGAATATTTTATACACGCTTTCGGTGATTAAATTCCATAACAAAGATCTAGGATTTCAAAAATAGTTTATTTCTGTTGATTTTTTTTTGTTTTAGAAACAATTTATCATTTTAAATTTGCATATTTATCATATATTTATTGCTTATAAAACAATTCTTACACTCATGCAGAAATATTAATAAGAGCTGCAAATGAAATGAAATATTGCCACAAATTACTAACTAAACTGAGTATTTTGCTTAAAAACAATTGTTTACATTTTTAACAGGAAAAAATTTGTCTATTAAAGGCAAAAAATTTTCTAATTTCACTAGGATATAAGACCAAAATATAGAATGCTAATATTGTGTTAGAATGGAGTATATTAAATAGTTAGATTCCATATTTCTCAGAGGTCCTGTTATAAGCATTTCATAGGTGAAATTTTTCGATGGTGTTATAAAATGAAAGAAGTTGTCTTTCCAATGTGCCCCAAACATTGAAACCAAATTTATGGATGTAGTGTATTATGAAAGAATATTGTTTTGATATAAATAATATTTTGAAGTTCTTAGTATTTACGTTTCTAAAAATCAAGTATTTTTTCTTGCTCTTCCTTTTACAATTTTACTGAAATTCAATTTATTCAAATTACTTCCTGGAACGTAAAATTGAACTTCTTATATGTTCCCACATATATAGCCAGCATTCCCAGTGTTAATTACGGTGTCATTATAAAGCAAACATTTTGATTAATTTATTAATTAATTTTAAGAAGCATAAAGTGCAAAGAGAAAAATACTTATTAAATGTTTAATAATATTTATTTTTCATTTACTTGTTTTAAAATCATTATTTCCTTGATGCAAAGGTCTCAGTGAACTGTAACTTTTTTCGCGTTGTTGCCACTAAAAATCAATTAATAAAGAGAAAATGAATTAAAAGGGTTACATAAAATGATATGATAAGCCTTACATCCATTTCTAAGATTCAAATATTTATTGTCATTTGAAATATGAATTCTTTTACATAGAATGATTTTATGTAAAACTAATATGATATAAAAATGCAACTTAATTCATATTTAAATAAAGAAAGACTTTATAGATAATAAACTAATCAGCAAATTCTACTCTTTAATAAAACAAAAAAATGTTATCTATTTTTTGTTTTCTGAATTCGTTTTTAATTGCTTAAAATCAAGTCATGTAAAAGTAAATCAAATAAAAAAGTTTGTTTACTGTTGTGCTGAAATGAATCTATTAAAAACGTTTTTAAAACACTATGGTAATGGGATTATAATTTATTGTTATAACAAGCCAAATATTAATATCATAACATATTATATATGAGTTTATAAGTTCTAAATACTATATTTAGTGATGCAGAAAAATTTCTAACGTCTATGAAAAACAATTGTAAGCAAAATTTTGGCATTTAACTTTTAGCCAAATATTTTATCCCTAACATACATAAGCGAATGTTACATAAATAAAATCTTATAGAGTAAATATTTATTTGATATCTGAGAGTAAATATATTTTTTTACTCAAATGCAAGTTTTTTTTTCATTAAGTGGAACAAAAAATTTAATGATGAGTAATACCAATTTACTTTTGATTCAAAATCACTTGGATTGTTTTCATAAGCATTTGGTTTTCTAAACGTACGAAATCATTCAGCGAAATATATAATTCGGTACATACTTTCAGAACTATCAACTATTCATGAAAAGTATACATGACTCTAAAGCCTTAACAAATAGTATGAAGTTGAGAATGGTGCAATTTCAATAATCCCAATTATATCAAAGTTTGTAGTTTTTATATGCTGTTGAGCATTTATGTGTTATATTGATAGGGAATATCTATATATAAAAACGATCACGTCTAAAGTAAATACCTGGAAAATCTCATTGAAACGGGAAAAAAACGGATATAAAATGACTACTGGATAAACCATCGGTCATTTAAAGAGAAAAACAGTTGGGTCTTTGTTTCTGAATCCTGTACTTGGAAAGTATAAGGTATACAATACTATTACTGAGAACATAACCACGATTCTTTAAGAAAATGAATACAGTATTCTTTATAAAAAAAATTCTACTTTGCTGTATTACTTATTTATAAAATAATTTATCATTGAATTTAAACATGGAATAACGTATGCTACATCTTTCAGATTCTTGGCAATATTAGGCTTAAATTCGAAATGCAGTTTAATTAATTGCAAATTGATATTACTGCCTTCAATATTTCTTTCCAAAAATACTATGTTTTATCATTCATAATGTAATGTATGAATGTAACTCATAGTTGTATGAATGTTAACATTAATAAGCACGACAAGTTCGTTATGTATGTATTTCCAAAAATTAAAAATAGGGCACGAAAATACATTAATTATCAGTTTTTTGACTTTGATAAAAATGCATAACATATAATATTGTACAATAAAGCATATGTTTAAACATCATATATCAAAAACATTGAGATAAAGGGTGAAATTAATTAAATTGATTTCAATGTGGAGATACTATGATTATTTTTAAATCACATTATTATTTCTTTTCCAGAGATCTAATATAGCTTAAACTAAACAAATTATATAGAATCCAAATCACTACATACATGAACATCTGAATCGAAGATTGAATCCGCAATTTTTGTCTAAAGGCTACATATTTAACCATTTACCTGCCAGAATAGTTTTTTTTTTTGTTTCCGGAAAAAAACTGAGCAAAAGAAATTAATGAATAATCTAACTTAATGTCTCATTGTTTTCCGTTGTTTTGAATAAACTTTAAACTATGAGATTATTACTTGAGAATTTATTTTGTACTTAAATAAATCATGTTTAAAACAAAAATCTTGATTTAAGGAAAATAATTATAACAAAGAATATTTAAACTCTTTACTGAAAAAAAATGTTTTTTCAATATAAGTTAATCTCATAATCGATATAATAAAAAATGTTTGAAGGAAAGCTTTTCTTATAAAATATATGGAAGTTGTTCGGAAATTCTAATGAAGAGAAAAAGAAAGAAAATGGAAACAAAAGCTGATTAGACATTTTTCCTGATTTTAAGTTCAGGAAGAGCGATGCCATCAAAGTTTCTTAAATCCCAAAGGGAGGTGTTAAGAAAATCGAAAAGAAGTGTGAAAAACTATAGCCCTACATTACTGTAAACTTTTCTTCCTTCCTTTCAGATTTTCAATTTTTATTCTGTCTATTTTGGAAATTTAGTATTTAACTTTAGTTTTGATGCATTGATTTATAAATTAAATACATTAATTATCTTTTTCAAATATACCTAATAAAAAATCAAAGTAAGGATAACATCTATCTATCTATCTATCTATCTATCTATCTATCTATCTATCTATCTATCTATCTATCTATCTATCTATCTATCTATATATATATATATATATATATATAGATAGATAGATAGATAGATAGATAGATAGATAGATAGATAGATAGATAGATAGATAGATAGAATATAAATTTGAAGACGGATAACTGAAATAAAGAAAACTCACCCGAATTTAGCGAAACTGGACCAATGCATCATGGTCACTTCCGCTAAAGCCACTTCGTCAGCGGTAAAGTTAGTGGAGAAATGGGCAAGAGAAGTGACAAGGGGGGCGCCGAACACATAAGTCATATCTTCTCCAGTCACACACCCGAGCCTAGGTGAGTAATCACCTTCCTCTGTCTGGTGTTTGAAAACATAGAAATACGTTCTCTTAGGCATGAAGAAAACTGGATTATGCAAGGGGCTGTTGCTGGGAAATTTTGGATTGCTGTGTAGGATTCCGGTCCGTATAACAGGTGAAACCACAGTTGCGTCGGTCAACGCTTCTACGGTTCCTTTAAATATATCTGTGGCATGAAGTTGAGGAACGGCCCAGTCCATATATTCATTGACGATAGTAAAAAATATCTATAGGATTTAAAACACTTTTAAAAATTTCTCTTTATTTTAAAAATTAATACATGTTTCAATATTAATCAGACATTTTATTTATGGAAAAAAAGATCATAATTAAAAAAAGTAATATTTTATACTATATAATTTCTGTGGTTATACTTAATTTTGTTTTAGATATTTATATCCAGTTTGCTTCAGAGACAATTTTCGGTACAAATTCCTGATTGAGTTACACCCACGCACACACATACATTTTCACACACATATTCATATACACACACCACACACACGCACACAGACAAACAATTAATATTTAATCTTACTATCGGTTTTCTTTTATCTTATACTTTGAAAATTTACATAAATACTGTAATTATTTAAAAACCTCTCGGTAAAGTTTATCTATACCTCAATAAATTGCATCAAAATGTTTACAAATAATTAATATATTTTCATGAGGGTAATTTTCACGAGTAAATTATTTTCCAAATTCCATTACAATTAAAATGCATTTTCTAGTTATTAGAGCAATAGTTATAATCACATTAAAGAAATTCAGTAATTGTAGGCGATATGAACTTTAGAAGATTTTAGTTATTCATATAAATGAATATTTGATTTAAATGATTCAAAATATAATGTGTTAGTGATATTTTAAGTTATATGTATTAAATCTCAAAATTAAGTAAGAAACATTTTTTTTTACCAAAATACACATACATCTCTAATTCCTAATTCTACAAAATTTGTGGGAAGAAAACTGCGCTTTCAATGAAGACAATAATATATAGAATACAATTAAAATGCTTATATGAAACTGTCAAAATGATGAATTGTGACAAAGAAACATTTGTGGACAGGAAGATTGACAAAGAAAAGTAGAGGTTAATGATTGAATATAAATATCAAACCTGAAGATCTTCATGATGTGGATATCTTTAAGAAAAAGAAAATTCTCATAACAGTCACAATATACATGTGATGGATTACAATTTGGTTTTAATGAACAATTCAACGGAGATATAATGGCTGTGATAAGAGCTCGCTACTAGTATTAAAATAATAGTATCTATACAAATAATTTAAAGAATGCTAAAGATGAAAAAAGTACTTGCGGCGCTATAATTGAGCTCATTTATCTCAAGTCGTAAACACCATTTTAAGACAGAACAAGCTTGTGTCATTTCTTTAATGACAAATACATTTTATAAAGGGATTTTTTAAGTGTTTACTGGGAAAGAAACTGACACTATTATCATACAAACATTAGAGAAATGGATGGCTTCGTTGGAATTGGTAAGTTTGTTATGTGAGAAATAGTTTTAGATAGATGTAGCAAACTCCCAGACTTTCTCAGCTTAGATAGGACAATCAAATGTTATAAAAAAAGAGATTCTAAATCACTTAGTATGATTTTTTATGAAATTATGAGAGTCATATTTGTTTTATTGTCAATATGGTGGTACTCCAAGATGATGTGATCACTATGCTTGAAGCCATCAAATATTATCAAGAAGATAACCCACTAACAACTGCTAACATCTGGTCAGTTTCATAAGCAACACTCTCGCCTATAGCTAATACAACCCATACTAGACATATTTAAATATTACTTCAAAACTACAGCTTAGTAATAATATTTAATGATTATTTCAAAAATACTCAAATTTTTCACTCTCAGCTGGCTAAAGGGCCACAGTGTCTTAACAGGTAATGGAGATTTGCTGACACAATTGTTAAAAAGGCAATAACGTTGTAATCATCCAAAGCAATAAGCATATCACATCCAAGATTGTACCTTAAAAGACAAATAAAAATTTCTTGCAAAATGTCTGGCAATTCGAATTGTTTGTAATGTAATAAAAACATAAAGCTATTTTCCATAATGTTCTTCGTATCACCAATATAATAACTTTCTTATTGTTACACCATTTTGTCCACAATTCTTACGTGAAATTGGAAAATCATTAATCCTACTCTTGCATATGAAACTTATCCGGAACATCTACTCACTATTAATTCCATTACCTTCATACATATTAGCTTCATAGAAGAAAGACAAATAACATAAAATATATTTTGTACATCCAATGAATTCTAAAAAATCCACATGAGAGGAAGAAAATATCAGATTTGAGATCTTGTCTCCAGTAAAGAACAAGAACACTGTGGAGTCATCTTTTCCCTTTCTTAAATATTACTGAACAAATATGGATGACAAATCGATAAAACATTTATAATTAATAAGCAACGAAAATAATATTAATAGACTGTAAAGATCAAATTATGTGTGTAAATACATTTTATATCAAATTTAACTTTAGATACTAATTTGTTAACTAATAACACTATATAGTATTTTTATGAGTGCTTCTATTTCTAAATCATAAGCGTACTTTTATGATATAAATATTTTAAGATTAAAATATTTTGTGAATTTACAAGCTCATAACTGTAAGTGAGCTGTGAATTCTCATCCTGCTCTGGAAGTCATAGACTTAGCAATCACCATATATATTTATTAAAATTAATAAATTGAGGTTCTGATGGGAGAGCAATAGCTGCTAACAAAAGGTGTAGTTTCTCAAACTGGGTGGGGTAATACAACGCTCTGCCACACCAACTTGTTTTTGTGTAATGGTACCTAATCCTACTAAATGCATGATTATCGAAAATAAGATATTCATCATATGTTGAGGTCAGAAATATCCTAAAAACTCAACCACATATATACCTTGTGAGACGCATTAAAAGCACCTCTTGTAGGTCGAAAACTCAATCATTAATTCTTCATGTATTAAATGTGAATAATCTGAATGATTTTCAATAGACCATATTCATAGAGAATGTTTACAGCACTAGATCTTCATGTGACAGTTGTATTACTATACAAATTAGCAACATTTCATATCAGACTAAGTAATAGAAAGGGTAATGGAAGCAAATAAGCAAAAATATATCATATGATACATACTGTATTGACCAATATCAAATTTATTTGAATATCAGCCAATATAAAATTCTATGCAAATTTTGTGTTATCGTTTCTTGCTTGACGAAGTAACAATTAGTATATAAAATGTTAAGAATTTAACTCAGTTTTTGAAATGAAACTTTAAAAAGCTATCAGACTATAAAGTGTGTAACTAAACTTGTAAATTTACATGCATCCATGAGCAGTTCGAGATGTATGTCAAGTAAATAATTGAAGAAAACAAATTTCTTAGATTACATATTTTCTGTAATATAAAGCTTATAATTTAAGTGCCTTTAATTATATTTTTAAAAAAATGGAGCTATTTTTTTTACCGAAATTTTATTTAAAAAGTTAGAAACTATATAATTTTTAAAGTGAATATAAGTAAATAAATTTGCTAATTGTTTATTAATTTAATCAAATAATTTATGCTTTTGAAGATGTAAAATGGAATATGCTATAAAAGGAATGTCTTATCAGTGTAGTATGAATTTATTCACACAAACAAAAAATTTATTATGAATCTTAAGATGGTAGGCAATGCTGTTGAAAAGTAAATAATAAAAGAATATGTCAATTTGACAAAAACTTATATGCACTTTTAAAAATGTTTTTTTTCTTATGTTAATTGCAAAGAGCTCAAGACTTAAAATTTATTCATTAATTTGTGAAAAAAATGGATTCCCGCATAAATATTTTGAATGCTATTTTTTATAGAAATAAATATTTTTAGCGAATCTTATCCGAAATTTGCCACTTTAATTAGATAAGTGGTGTTCATTTAAAAAAAATTAATATTAGTAATAAAATATTTTGAGAGTTGCATAATTTCCGTATATAGGATATATTTGTAACAAATCTTGTGACACATTCCGACAACTTTTAAGGCAATACTTCTGTAATCGCACTTCCTTTATTAAGTATAAGTTGTATTATTTGAAGGAATATTTTAAATGAATATTTACCTTTCACATTGTAGAGTATAATATAAAAGTAATATTTCATTGCGTTACAAACTTAATAACTTTTTTTTTGGCTTTTCAAATATATTTGAATGTATTATAGGATACCATAAAATTTAGTTCTCGAGTAGATAACATAAAATTTAATTACCTGCTGCAAATGATAAGTGTGCAGATTTCTAACCATAGTTCTTAAGATCCTATCTCGTCTGTGCGAGTTAATTCCGTTCACTTCTTCTAATGCCGAGAAAAGGAAATATGATTCAACTGCGGTTGTTCCAAGAAGTAAATCGTATCTGAGGAAGAGATCCGGTTTAGTCTCCATTAAGTACACCGGATCTCGTGGAAGTACAATTCCATCCACAGTTGGCCCAAACGCACTCAAATGCTCCGGACTGGCAGTTCTTATAGACATAATTTCATCTAAGTGTTTTTTTCTCAGACATTCAATAAGTGCCATACTATCCATAATTGAACAATTTAGAGAGTTGGCCAGCCTATGAGTGTGGGAAACTGCATCTCTTGCAATGGCCCATGGGCACAAAGCAGAACCACTTTGTAGAATAGCTCGTTGAAACAAACCTTGTAATCAAAATAAAAATATTTCTCAGTCAAACAATTCTCAAAAGAATTTTATTAAATTTATAGTTATGAAATCTACTCTACCAATATAAAGCAATGGAAAATGAACTCATTTTATTTGTACCATAGAAAATACAGTAAGATTGCTTTATTTTTTCATAACACCTTGGCATTGAAAGGTTATTAAAAAAAAGAATTTCCAATTTTATTTTTTCAGGATTTCTTACAAAAAATATCCTAAATAAATACTATATTTTAAAATGAAAGAAAGCAATTAAAAGAAATGATTTGTAAAAAATAATTCATGTTTAAAATTAAATTTATGAAGATGAAAGCAATGTGTTAAAAATAAAGGTATTTTGAAAATATTTGTAGTTTTTAAACTATTTTTGCATAAAATTGATTCTATGATCATTATGAATAATTTTATAAATTTAAACTGAAATCAAATGTTAAATGTAAAATAATTTTTTTTTCTGATTTCATTACAAATTTTAACATATTATAAAATTTGTATTGAACTAATTTTTTTCACTAAAGTTAGATAGAAAAAGAAATCACTCTATATGTGTTTGACAAGTGTCTCAAGAATTTAGGATATTTTATATTATACATTTCTTAAGTAATTTGGGAATTATTTCTCTTTTTAATGATTTTTTACTCATGATCATTTATTATTTAAATGATCCCAGCAGTACATGTTTTAAGGGAAGAATTTTCAAAAATTTTAATTACTTACATGAAAAAAAGTTTTTTTTTTTTTTTTTTTTTTAAATAAAAGATATTTCAAATAGGTTTGAAATTGAGAAAATATTTTTTAAGTAACTTTAAATATTTGTAACTTTGTTTAGAATTTCAGAACTCCCTGTAAATAAGACTAATTTTTTTAATGCATATAGAAACATTAATTTATAATGTATACATTTATATTCCTTACAATCAACATGTTATTAAGCTGATACTGAATACGTTAGGAAAAAATAATGAAAATGCCATCTTAATTTTTTAGATTTATTGTCATTACTTGTAAAGAAAATTTACTTGAACACAAAGAACAAATTTGTCTTTGACATCTAGAATTATTTTTGGTATATTTATTTATCAGAAAATAAAAAAAAAAGTAATGATAAACAATTTTACACATAGTGACATACTTTGCTTGTTATAAAAAAACCCTACAAATTTAAAATTTATTTTAATAATATTGTACATTATAATATTGTTAATTTTATTAATATTGAAAATTTTAAATATTTATGGTTTCAATTATTTGTTTGCATCATTGGCTAATATACATTAACATATTATTGACTGAGCTAATATTTTTCAAAGTAGTATATTAAAAAATAATATTTGAACTCCTCCTCTCAAATCGTAGTTTAATCATGCTTCTCAAATTATTTAGACAGTACAGAAATTGTTGGCATAATTTCAAAAATCCTTCTAAAGTTAAATAGCCAGATAAAATTGTGTTACATTAGTTTATCTCAAACTGTAATATAACAAATGCACATTTCTAGATAATTCATTAAATGCATAAAATATTGGCGATAAGTGTCATTGGATCTTACCTTTAGCCATTGGTGATATCATTAAAAGATTGATACATGCTGCCCCATGGCCTTGCCCGAAGACAGTAACATTATGGGGGTCCCCACCGAATTCTGCAATGTTGTCTTGAACCCAGTGGAGGGCTGCCACTTGGTCCATTAGGCCATAGTTTCCCCTAGCGGAACGATCGACGGCCGGTAAAAATCCTGCAAATAATATTATAAAAGAAGAGCTGAGTAAATTCCCAGTATGTACTTCTGCATTTTTCAACGAAATCATTTCTTTCCAATTTGAAGACATAACCTCGATTAAATTGCAAATAAAATTGAAGGTAATTAAAAAGATTAAAAAGACTTTTATGATAAAAATTCAATAAAGAATAAAGCTTGAAGTCATATCATGTCACTAACCAAAACTACTATATACATATATATATATATATATATATATATATATATATATATATATATATATATATATATATATATATATATATATATATATATATATATATATATATATATATATATATATATATATATATATATATATATATAAACAAGTTTTCTAATAAAGACATATATCTTTCCTAAGAAAGACAATTTACTTAAATATTTATCGAAATCAATGCTTAAAGAGTATCTGCTTAGAGATTCTTTGATTATGGGACAAAGTGTTATAGGCTTAATTTAGACTTTTAGATTTGTGTAAGAATTTATTTTTACTGCCAAAGTCCCTACTCATAATTTTTGTCACAACATAGATCTATGTGTGTATATACATATAAATAGGTAAGTGTAAGTATTGCATAAAATATTATTACAGTTATAATTTTTTATAGATTGAAACTTCAAGATTTTAAACTGAAAACACTTTTTCTCTCTTCTGAAATAATTCTCACTTTTATTTAGTTTCCTCATCACTCGCCAGTTTCAACTATGATTTTCTCATGAACGCATTTACTGATGCATTAATAATTTCAGAATAATATTAAGTTTCTGATATTTTTCCAAAAGTTATGTCATGACTTTAATTACAAGGAATTTACCTTAAAACACTTAAATTCTGAAATTGCTTTTTAGGTACTTTTAATCATGGTACACATTTCATTGTGATTAAATCAATAATAAATGTGTAAATTGTAATTAATAGAATTGTATCTTTTAAAATACATGAAGCTATAGATTTATGCAGAGTAAAAGGTGAATTTGTAAATTGATATTATTTACACAAATACACAATTGATATCGGGAATGAAACGGGGCAGCAAAGTAATATCGCTTTCTGACATTTATAATTCAAACGAATACATTTTTATTAAGTCTTTTAATCAATAATATATTAATAGAATCAACCTTCGTAAACAGCAGCATGTTGCATATAGTGTGATAATTTTCAATTCTGGACTAATAAAAATTAATTAGTTTTTGAGTAAAATATCTTGAGATGGAATTTTGAACAACATCCAAATATTGAAATGTTTGTCTCTGAAAAATTTTGTATTAATCAGAATAAATAGAAATCTGAGGATGCAATATCAGGCAAGTGTGTTGGATGAAGCAGTACCTTCCACTTCAATTCATCAACTTTTTTTTTATTATCTGATTTCATCCGTACGGTTTTGCATTGCCATATTGCAGAATTACGCCCTTCCTGTTGCCAATTGCTAGATACTTTTCAATTAAAGATTGGTTCACTCAATTCAAACGTTCCAAATGAAGGTTACATTAACAATATGTCTATGTTTTAGCACTTAAAAATAAGCAAGTCAATTGATATACCACCAAACACATAGAATCTGCTTTTTAGAATGTTAATGCATCATTTTGAGAAAAAAGATTTATTTTATTAGCATTATGAGATAGTCTTTTGCGTCTTCTGCTTTTGTGTTTCGGATTATCATATAAGACCCATTTTTCATATGCGGTGTTTAAATGATTATAAAACAAGAGGTTACTTATGGTACCATTGAAGCAATATGTCACGTGTGATGTATCGGCTGGTTTTGTACTTTTCGGACAGATTATAGGGGACTTAAACAGTGCCTTTACTTATTTTCCCATCTGATTTAAATGTCCTTGGATGTTCGAACAGGCTGCTGCCAAACCTCTTGGCAGTTCCTTGATTGTTTTTCATAAATTGGCATAAACTTTTACTTTTAACTTTTCATTGTTTAGTGTTATTCGTCTTCCTGGTTGATAGTAGTCGGGAAGATCAAAATTACCACATCCGAACTTCGAAAAAACACCCATTTTGTAATTTCCAAAGCTATAATATTATTGGATAAACATTGTAAATGGTTTTGGTCACAACTGTTGTGTTGGTACTTTTGAGAAACTTAAAAAAAAAAAATACTGTTTTGGATGAGCTTTTCTTTCTGGTATTTGTCTAACCATTTTAAATTAAACTGAAGAAAAAATGTTTTAATATTGAATTGCTTAAAAGTGAACCAGCAGATTTTACATAGAAAGCAGACAAAATCAGAAAATGGCATGAGCTGACAAATGACAAAATATTAGAAATAACATTGCTTTCTCATTCCCTTTATATATATCATAAAAATCTTTAAATATATATACTCTGAATCTTCTACTCATTTTATGTAGTATTTACAATCAATTATGAAACAAAAGTACACAAAGTGGGCTTTCAAACTTCTCTTTCACTTATGCACTTGAGGTTTTGATTAGAAAAGAAACTTAATTTTAAACATGATACCAATACAATTGTAATCACAATAAGTTAAATAAAAATATAAATTGATATCAACAAAGTACAATTAAGTGCCAAAAATCTAGTATAAACATGATTATTATGAAAATAGGCAAGCAAACAATTTCATTATACGTAATTAATTTACGTATAATGAAACATAGAGTCTATATAAAACAATAAGTGACTTTTAAATCACCTAAATCTTCGGATAATTTTGAAAGTGAGGAGTTATAGTTGGATCATGAGAGATCGAATAAGCACTTCTATAGAAACTTATAATGATTTCTCTTTTGTCTCATGATTAGATCCTCAGCGAATTAATAACTTCACAGCGCTTTCAGAAATATCATTCCCCGCTACTTGTAAGATAAACTGTATGAATTGTCGATGGCCCAGTAGTGATTGGGAAGATGATTCCTTGGTAAGTTCAAGGAGTTCAGTGATTTAAAAAAGTGCCCACATAAAACTGCGACATCCAAATTCCTTCCAATGGTATGGCGTGCATTTGTAGAGGAAGGTGCTAACTTATAACATGATTGTGGTTCATATTTACCTGGAGCTTGATGCTAGCAGAGTATTTCAAACCCATTGACATTAGTGCTCAGGCCCCAACATCTCTATGTAAGTATATACTCCCTGATTATCAACTACCATGAGAATCATCAAATCACATACATCGGGTAAGTCAAAAAAAGAATTGGAAATAATGATTTGAGCAAAGAGTGACAAAATTTCCTGATCGATACTATCTGCAATATGAATTCGTTATTTGTAAATTAAAATATAAAAATCATATTTGGGAATTATTAATTATTATATAGAATCTAAGAGTATCAAGAAAGCTTAAAATATATGTTCGTTTATAGCATTATTTTTAAAAATGAAACAATCGGGTGATATAGGTGAGAGTAAAAATGTACCATAAATCGAACAAAACATCTAAATATAAATTTTTGACATTTAAAATATGTACAATTGTGTGCAAAATTTAATTTAATTAATAGTTAAAATTTAATTCCAGGATAATTAATAATGAAATAATGAATATTACATAATAATATTATAATTATATAAATTATGAATATTATATGAATGCAATTTATGAATATTATCATGGAAGACAGGATAACATTATACATAAGTTTTCATTCATAAAATACATATTAAATTAAATACCTCAATATATATAAATCCTGCAATTTTTTAGCAATTTATATACACCAGTTTTCAATATAATCTTTTGAAGACATTTCGTAAAGGAGGAATACAAGAAGCTAAATTTCTTTTCAGCACTTTGTAATATTTTCTGTATATATTGTAGAATCTATTCATGTACAATATGTCCTCTAAAGTCCTTTGGCACCCTTTTAACTTCGGAGCGGCTGCTACTATATTTATAAAAGTGGTGTCTAGGTATAGTACAGTAGCCATGCGCTACTGAATGAAGAAGAGTACAGCGCCATCTGGTGGAAAACTGTGGATTTAGCATTCCTCTCTCGAAAATGGAAAGGGATAGAGAGAAAAGTGATTTACAAATTTATTGAGCATCCTCGATTTAGTACAAAAAGATACCTTGTAGGCATTAATGTGAAGAATAAAATGGTTAAAACGCTCATTTGTTGTTTCGTGCTGTGACATGAAAAAAATATATAATAAAGATAAAAAACAAATATAGTTATAACAATAACAATATAATTTAAGATGTTCAAACTTCTCACAGTCATATGCAATGCAAATTTGGATCCTCGCTTAAAGATCATGTTGCACACGTTGAAGCATAATGCGTGACACGTTGGAACACGCGACCGTAATGCGTCGTTTAAGGTCCTGAAATTTTTCAACAGGAGTCGCATACACCTGCTATTTCAAGTATCCCCACAGGAAAAAGTCGAGTGGAGTCAGATCAAGAGAACGTGGAGGCCGCTCTTCAAAACAACCATTCTCTGGTATTCCGTTGCTAAATTCCTTTAAGAGGTACTACTTCACTGGATATGTCTTGTGAGAATGCGCGCCGTCGTGTTGAAAGCATAGATTCTTAAGAGTAAGCAACGGCAGTTTCTCCACAAAATTGAGTATTACCTTCTGTAGCAATTGTAAATATCGCATCCATTAATGTGCTATTGTAAAATATTGGGCCTATCAGCTTGTTATTGTAAATTTCGAAGCAAACGTTGATATCATATCACATTTGATGTCAAACGACGACGAAACATTTAGAAATTTCCAGCACCCAGTAATGGGTGCTTTGCCTATTGTACCTGCCATTCAGTGAAGAGCATTCCTCATTTGTCCACTTTATTTGTGCCAAGATTGTTGGCTGGACCTGTATCTGAGACATGTCGAAGTTGCACCATGTATAGCTTCGCTCGGCATCACAGATAACTAAAACCTGTTCAAGCGTTGGTATGTATGGAGGATCACCTGATTCGCATAGGATTTTCCAAACCTGTCTTTTGGAGAAACCACAGTGTTGACTGATCCCTCTTATGCTTCATTTCGGATATGCGAGGGCATATGCTAATACCTCATCCGGTTGAGCTTGCCGACCTATCTTAGCTGGTCTGCCAGATCGAGGTCAACTAGAAATGCAACTTGTCTCCCTTAAGCATTTTACAACAATAAGATTGGTTTGATGAGAAGAATGCGGGCCTGCAGGGAAACGTTGATGGTACAGTCTTGCTGCTCATCGTGACTTACGTCCACATCCACCGTATAGTAATACCATCTCACAATACTCAGCTTTGAAATAATCAGCCATGAACATGAGCATCAACATACTACAGCCCCAAGAAGATATCTCTTTTATAGTTGTCTCAGATGAACAGGCGTGACGTTTCTTACGTATTTGCATACTGCATGCAAATATTTGCATGCACCACGTAGCGGTGAAATAAAACTATTTTTTGTATTTTTCAAATATGCATACATAGGCCACGTCACAGCACGAAACTACAAATGCACGTTTTAACCATTGTATTCTTCACATTAATGCCAACAAGGTATCTTTTCGTACTAATTTGAGGATGTTCTACAATTTTGTAAATCACTTTTCTTTCCTATCTCCTTCCGTTTTCGTGATACGAATGCTAATTCCACAGTTTTCCAATTGGTGGTGCGTTAGGTGGCTTCATTCAGTAGCGCATTGCTACTTTACTATACCGAGACACCAGTTTTATGAATAAAGCAGCAGCGTTCCGAAGTTAAAAGGGTTGTGAGGAACCTCAGTGGACATACTATATATTTATATATATATATATGGTAGCAAATTTGTTAAATCTGTTTTAATAATGTTTTCATCATTTATGAATTAAACAATAAAATTTGACAAAAATCAGTTTCAACATATAAAATAATTCAATAAATATAATGCGATACGATATTTGAAAACAAAAATGCTATACAAAATATTTTGGCATATTTGTCAGAATATAATTTTTTCCAACTGCTTTTCTCTAATCGTATTTGTTTCTTTATCAGTAAGCATCCTAGATACATTTCATAACATTTACAGCGATAAGAACAAGTTTTTTATCAATTCAATATCTTCAAGAGTTTCTGGCTTTGAAATGGTGTCAAGTGGTAAACAAGATTAGAAGATTAAAAATAGGTCGCAAGGGATTGAAAACAAACCTCAATCTTAAATTGTATATATATAACTCTTCTCATTTTATTTTTACTTTTCCGTTAGGAAAGTTTTTATTTCAAAGTCATGATTTTACAAAAATAGAAACTGACATGACAAATTGCCAGATGTCGGTCAATCTCTCTTAACTCTTTCTACAATTATTAGCAATGAATTTTTAGCATTCACTATTAAAATTAATGATAAAATGCATGGTGTATACATATTTTCAATCAATTCTTTTAAGTACTATAGTATTTTGGCTTAATATTGTTAATTATTAGTTAAAAATAAAATGAATACTAGAGTATTTATTCTTTTTAGATATTACATTTTAGATAATATGGGGAATGCAAATATATATTGTTTATGTTCAACAATGCAATGTAATAGAACTTGATAATGGACAAATTTATTAGTTAAAATAGTTGAAAGGAGATATCTTTCAGTTCCAACTCATTTAACTGTGGAATTTGTTTCAAACTGTATTAAAAAGGTCAACAAAAATTTAAAATATGTTAAGGTCCTTAAAATGTATAGATTTGTGAAAGCTGATTTTGTGTTAACAGCATTTGGAGAATTATAAGCTATTTGTTGTCGTTTATCACTGTGAAAACAAAAGTGAATAAAAATGCACAGAATATAAATAAAATATATCTTCAACTGTGAAAATGTAATGTCCAGTTTTTGCATTGCATCATCATCCCATTTGATTTTAAAAATAATTTAATTTTCAATATCATCAGGAGAAAATGTATTAAAATTATATTAATACGTGAAACGTTTCTGTGGAGAAACATTCACTGTTGACTTCATTTTTCTTTTTCTTTCATAACATTTAAGTTTATATATTTCATTTTTTCTAAAACTTTATTAATATTTCCTTAAATTTGCCAAAATATTTCAAACTGTAATAAATTTTAATCTATCATACCTAATACACCAAGGCGGTAATTTATTGTAACAACTAAAACGTTACTGTAACTAGAAAGAACTCGTCCGTCATATGGATTCCCAGCGTTCCATTCGTATGATTCTCCATGTATAAAAACCATGACAGGAAGTTTAAGTGGTTGCCTCCCAACTGTGTGAAAATAAACAAATAAACATCACAAATTTCATACATATGCATACAGTTATTAAAAATTAAATACTAATATTAATCAATATTTTAGAAATAATAAAAGTAATTATCATATAAATGTTGTTGATTCGAAAATTTTTATATACAAATAATTGTTAAAATATGCTTCATTTTATTTTATTATAATTTCAAATCTTATCATCCAAATCGAATACTTCAAATTTTCAACATGAAATTTTTTCTTTTTATATCGTTTAAAGTTTCTTAATTTAAGTATATCTATCTATCTATCTATCTATCTATCTATCTATCTATATATATATATATATATATATATATATATATATATATAGATAAATATAGATATATACACACATAAATTTATGATATATATCTTTGTGTGTGTTTTATAGATGAAAGTAAAAAATTATTTCCTTATTATTCAATGGATTTGAACTAATATTAGCATTGTATATATTTTTTGTTACATTAAATGTTTTAAAACCACCATAAGCTGTTATTATTCCATAAAAAAGTAATCAATTTTCTTATTTTAACTTTATTCAAAATTTAGAAAGCACGTTATTTTAAAAATAAGACTTTTTTAAATCTTATTTTTATGTTAATATAGGATAAAAACTAGGGATGTTTATTATAATAAAAAGTTTGCAATATTTGGAGCAAAGTTTTAGAAAATTTCTTAACGAGGAAAGTCATTAATCTTGCAAGAAATTGAGCATTTTGACATTTTTAACAACTTTTGAAAGCAGTCAACTGCACTTTTTTACATTTTAGCATTTATTGAATAACACTGACTTTCCTTCTTGATTCTCGTGTTGAAAGATTTTCTATTTTTAACCGTAATTGCCCGCAAAGTAAGCGTAACTTCGAATACTCAAGTCAAATAAGTATACTTTTTTGGCAATTTATTATGCGTCTAAGTTTTGAAATTTCGATTTTGAAAGTTTTATTTCCTTGACGAAAATTAGTGTCAAAGTAAGGTAAAAAATTTTAATTTGTTTTTGAAGTAAATTTTACTTTTTTTTCATGTAAAAATGAAAATTGGAAAATTATATATAGTTCAATTATAAAACGAAATTTATATTTACATTAAAAGATAAGAAAATTATTCATTTTTTAAAAATACAAAATTAAGCATATTTTACTTTACATTTTACAAGTTTTATTTAACGAATTTAATACGCTTTGTTTAAAAAACCTTTAATTTATTAAATTATGTTTTTATAACTAACGTTTTCTAACATGCGCAAATTTTACGTCAATTTTTCAATAATTTAAAATTTAATAATTTACAGAAAAATTGGATAAGAAAAACACTAATATTAACACTAAAATTAAATAACAAAATTAACACTTACTATAAAATAATAAAATTAACACTAACAGTAAAATGTATATTCATAGTAATTAAAATTTAAATTTTAATGTTAAAACAGATAAGCCTTGATTAAAATTTGTCATATTGAATGTTATTTTACATTAACTTCGTTGTTTAAAAAATTATAAAATACGATGTGGTTAAAATTCTGATAAAATTATTCAAGCTCTAACTAAAATATATACCTGTTTTAACTGAATACTTTAATTTTTTAATTTAATTTAATTGATTGATTGAATAATTTTAATTGATTTATAAATTTAAATTCTTTATCGATTTTTTACATTATGCTAAGGAAATATTGGAAATATTTTTCTGAAAAATAAAAAACGTATATATATGAATTTTCAATTTTGTAATTACTCATATATAAAATACTTCATTAGCGATTTCGTACTTAAATATGTATGTGATTTCCCTTTAATACTAATTTTATTAATGAATATAAACAGTAAGAGCATAAAGACTCCTTAAATACTATTCAAATTTTCAATTATTAGAGAAATTATTCTAAAGTAGAAAAGCATATATCTTACAAAATAATAATAGTAATCCTATAGGAAATTTTCATTTCCCCAATACAGTTTTTTTTAATTTTTTAGAAATCATTATCTGAATAAAGTTGCTTTATTTAAATGAAAAAAAATCGTCGAAAAGATTCTATTATGATATTTTGTACAAAACTTCATATTTTTAATTTTTTTTTTGCATTTCAATTGTTTCAGAGACAAATTTATAAAAGAAGTAATATACAACAATGAAAAAATCAGAGTACGATTTATTAAATGAAACTTCCTATTAACTTTACTTAAAATCTTGATGAAGACTATCTTTTTTATTTTAGTTTGAAGTAACCTAAGGGTTGATAGATAATTTCTTTATTATTGATATTTCTTGTATAATTTTTGAATAATTGATTCGATATATAGAAGTTTCTGTTGAGAATAATCAAAGGGTGTTTCAGCAGATGACAGGTAAATTATATTAGTCCTGTACAGAGTCAATATTCAAACATACGTTTTACTTGCAGGTAACCAAATTTGTTCACTTGATTTAAATAGTACTTTTTTCATAAATATGTAAAATAGTAAGGTTTCTTGTAGAGGAACAAGTGCCAAAATATTCATTAATTTATTTAAATGCGTATAAACTCAGTAGCGAACAAAAAAAACCCCATGGAATAGAAAAGTTAATTTAAAAATATTATTCCGTTTAAATTGTTTAAAAAGCTACATGATATTAAACTTAAATTATGGTCTCCTTTCCAGATTAGTTTCATAATAACAGCTGAAATTTTTTAAACAAATACTGATTTCTGTTTCTATCAAAATTTTAAATTGGGTAAGTCAAAACTTTCCCTAATTGTTTTCAGTAGAGTATTATTTGATATTACTACATCTTTCCTTTCTCTGTTTGCTGAATGTTTGGTGTTTTACACTTTCGTCCAACAATTCGTGGATTTAGTACTAACTTTCTAGTGTTTGGACTTTTGTTGTGGTTTGGAAACCATTTAAAAATGTAGGTGGCATTTAATTAGCCCTTGTGGGAAAACAATTAACATTGAGTGAAAAAGAAACTGTCTCATTCTAGATATTATTATTATTATATCAAAGTCTAAAATCTAATTTGTTAATTTTATGGGTACATCAGTATTTCGAATTCTATAATTGCTTCGTAAGTTATTTAATTTATTAAATTAGGCCTATTTTAAGTAATTTTAATAAATTAAATTTAAATTCCTTATAGTATTTCCATAGAAACGTCGTATTTACTGGAAGTTTACTCTCAAATGAAATTCCGTGATCATGTTATAATGATCCATATTTAGCTAGCTGTGAAATAAAGAAAATTTTATAATCAAACTTAATTGTTATGATTATTTCCTATAGTGATAATAATTCGTTAATATAATTAAAATAATAATAATTAAGATTTATAATTATTATTTAAACACCAAGATTAAGATATTTATTAAAATAGCGCAATATATCTAGAAATTAATCATATAATCAAACTAATACAAATCGTAATTTTTATATATATATATATATATATATATATATATATATATATATATATATATATATATATATATATATATATATATATATATATATTGTTTTATTTTAATGCGTATTCAGTTGTTTTCGAGTAAAATATTAATATTTAACGAAATTAGTGGTTTGCTGTTTTATGTTGATTGAACTGTAATACTATAAAGAAAATGGAAATTAATTTTAGTATATCTTTAAAAATTCTAAGATGTTTTCCATTTTGTTCTAATTTTGTAATAACTATAAAAAGGAAAACCCTGATATTGTGCGTTTGCTAATTTTAAAACAAAAAATTGCAAGAATGAAGTACAGTGAAACTCAACATTTGTTATTAATATAATTTAATATAAGACTTCAATTAAGGATATTATTTTAGAATTTATTCTAATTTTATAAATGCTTCACTTTCCATTTCAAATAATTTTTCTCAATGTAATGATTCAAAATTTTAATAATAATATTAAAGTGAAACTGTGTAAAACTGATATATATTCCACTGAAGGTAATTTTGAAACTGTATTTTACTTTTCACAGGAATGGAAAGGAGAATGTAAAATCTCAATATAGCAAGCATCATATATTCATGATTTGTGAGACACGTTTGTGCATTCATTAATTAATCTATAATTTAGAAGTATAAATTACTCAGTTTATTAATGTTTTTTATGCCTAATATACTAAATTAAATTTTTGTACATTATTCAATAGCATATTTTGTGAAATATTTCACTGGTGTATTTTCATATACAATTGCATCTGTTAAATTAATTTTTAATTTACGTTACGAATAATCAAATCACACACACACAAACGTTTTATATTTTACTTTCGCGAACTTCATAGATTATAGCCATTTGCCAATCATAACATTTTAAAAACAAGATTTTTACAGGAATATTTTACTAACTTCTATGTAATTGTATTAAAAATAACTGATATTTTTCATTTATTGAAAATTTTTTTCGTTTCTATCAGGGCATTTTAATTTACATTTAAAAAATAATCTAGTTATACGTTTTGGAGTGAAAATATTTATAATAACAAGAATTCTCTATTTTTTCTATTTTGCTTAAAATTAACTCCATAGAAGAAAACCGAAGGAAAAATAAATTTAATCATAATGATCGGAAAAAATTCTTAACTTCTTAAGATGTTTAGAAGATGAAATAGCTATTTTTTTCATTTTTAAGCCTGATTTTAAGTTTCATTAATTTTTCCATATTTTGTTATTCAGTAAGATGCTATATTTTTAGTTAGGTCATTCATTATTATATTTCTATTTAATCTTTAAGAAATCATAATTCTTTTTTTTAAAAAATGTCTTGAATCTCCTCAATCTGTATTGTGTAGTAAACAGAAAAATATCCTTTTCGAAATAGTTCATTTTTCTTACAAGATTTATGAAGCTTTGTTTTTAAGTGTATTAAGATTACTTCTATTACAGAACAATTTAATTTGAATGATATATAATTTATAGCAAATAGAAAATAAAATGAAAAAAAATTAACATTCATTTCATAACATCTTCATTACGCATTTCACTTTAAATATCCTCTCCAACTCTTATTTCATAATAATCAAACATATAAATAATAAAATGTAACTAAAAGTTTATCCTGTTATTATAGTTAATAGAAAAAAAATAATTTTTTTCATGTAATAAGCAAATAGAAAAACAATTTTTTTCTCTTTAAGATCATAAACATATTGACATGATAGAAAGTTACTATACCTCACTAACACAGTTTGAATATATTGGTTTAAATTTTAGTTTTCAATGGTTACTTACGCTGTCTGTCAAATATTTTAATAAAAAAAAACATTAACCCATTTTCTCATCACTGATCTTTCCAGTTCATTCACTACACACTTCGATATGATTTCTACAATTAAATATCTATAAAATTAATATGTCCTTTTACAACTTTCACTAACTTAGTAATTCTTAAATATTTGCTTTCTTTTAATAGAGAAAAAGTTTTCATTGGATAGATTTATTTATCAAAACAATAAATGTATTGCACTTTATTTTAAACTATTACATGTCACGGAAAATATTTTCATGGTACAATTTAAAATTACTTAATAAAAAATGACTGGTTAAAAACAACTCATTTATTTAATTATAGAACATTACAGAAAATAATTCTTTTACACTTAAGGTCGTCATTTATTCACATAAGTAAAATTCTTTCAAATTTATCTGGATATTGAAATTTTGTAATAGGTATTAAATTCGGCAATGAATATATCTTCCGTTATTCATTTTATGATTTTTTAAATTTTATTTTAAAATTATGTCTAATTTTGATTTATTCTTAAAAAATATAAAAAAAATATTATATTTTAAAAGATAAAGAATGGGGTTTGATTTTGATACATGGAATCATTATTAGTTTACTGAGTAGTAACTGAAGCTGGAGCTTATTTTATTTGTATATAAAACTGGTTATATTTATTGTTTCCACACCCTTAACTAGCTTTGCAAGTGCACATAAAAGATGTTTTTATGGAAGCTTAATGGTACAGTATACATAACATAAAGAAGTCGATCAGAAATGATGTGCTATTAATTATTCACGTAATGAAATAAATAAAATGTATTAGTTAATTATATTTTAAAATTCATTATATAATACAGATTGTGAAAATTGTGATCACATTCTTTGCCTAAATAAATATTTTTATTAATCCATAAAAAGAAAAATATTTAAAATCTGTAAATAAGCGAGAAAACGTTAAATATTTTTTCAATTTAATTAATGAGAAACAATTTATTCAATATGAAGCAATTAACGTGAAGTAAATCTAGAAGTACAATGTAGTATAAGCTTCTAAATAGCATTTCAGTAAAAAAATTTAAATGCTGTTTAAAAACTTATATTACATTATACATGTGGATTTGCTCACATTTAATCAATTCCAAAAATCAAAACTGATTACATAAAAGGGAGATTTTAATAAACTTACCTTAACGTAAGTGGTAACATAATTGTTTTATTTAACACAATAATTTCCAATTGGCCCATGAAAAATATCTTATTTCGCTAAATAATCAGTTTTCAGGAACTATCGAGATATTATTTCTCATATAAACGAAAAAATTGCATTTCCTTTTCTAAAGTTATTAGTTCAAGAATAATTATAAAAAAATATACTTTATTTACATATTTCCTTCATCGATAAATAATGTGATATAAATTCAAATACAACTGTCGTCATATTAAAGAAGTTTAACTTTACCATTAACTTGATATGGTAATTTAGAGATAAATCCCTTATGTCTCTCGTTCTATTTTGATTAATTATCAATAAAATCGATTGTACACTCTTTAGTGAGACATAAATGACGTGCGAGAATAATGTTCTGACGTTTACGACTCATCCATCTTATTTATTTCTACAATAAATCATCATGAGTTATATATTGAATACTTTAAACTTTCGTACATAATTATCGATGTACCATAATTTGTATCGAATTTTAAAGCAAAAAATATGTTGTTAATGATGTGGGAAATATCAAAGTTGGAATATGCCAGTCAATATGCATCTCAGAGAATTAATTTACTCACATTAATCTCTAACACATTATCTCCTTACATAAGACATTTCTTTCAAGTCTCTCTGTAATTAAAGAAGGAAAATTACAAATTTAATAAAGTTACCTTATTTAATATTTTTTCAAAAGTCTATATATTATACCACTATCAATATATTAAACATTAGTATTCTTTTTTATATACTTATACATTTTATTCAATATAAATCCAATGAATAATTTAATAATTGATATTTGTTACTGAAGATTAAGTGTTTTAAAGCTGAAAGAGAAAGAGAATTTATAAAATATAATGATATAAATTATTACAATATAATTGCAAGCCACGTACATATATAGTACATAAAAGCATTGATGATGTCTAAATATATCTTATGTTAAATTATTATTGAAAAAATATTTTATTCCATGTACTCTAATTTTCAAAATTGCCTGCTATAATAAAATAAAAGTGAAAATATAAAATATAGAATTTAATAGATTTAGTAATATAAAATATTAAGTTGATATTTTAAATGACCTTGAAATGCTTTGATAATTATACTTAAGTATTAAAAACTGTAAGCAATTATTAAAAATTGATTTTTTAATAGTTATGCTGTAGAAAATATTTTCCAAATAATTTTTTGTTTAATACTACCACATATTATTTATATTTTAAAAATCAAATTTATATTTATTAAACTCTGTTCAACACTTCCAAATTTACAAAATATAATATTTATTTTTCAATTACAATTTATAAGCATTTTTTATTCAACTTTTGCTGAAATATATAAAAATGTTTGAAGTATCATGTATTGGAGTGATTTAAGGGCATTTTAGAAAACGGCTTTCGGATATAAATTACAATTTCTTATATCAATTGCATAGTTTAGATATTGATTAGAGACACTGATTGCATATTGCATCTTTGTATAAGTTACGCTATATTAGATAGATTTGAAATTACTTGTTCGTTGAGACAAGAAATCAGAAACAAAGAAATTTCTAATTTTTCAAAGAAGATAAAAGAAAAAAAAATGTTTTTAAAGATCACAAATGTCTAAACTTTTACTTAAAAAGATAATAAATATATTTATTATCAACTTAATTTATTAATCAAGTTCATTTCTCCAGGTTTAATTTCCTAAAATTGTTTCTATAATCTCTTATCATTTATTCTTTCTTTATTTATTTTTTACATTGATATTTATTTGACTATGTACTATGTTGATATTTTCATTGGAGTTTGAACTGTAGATACAATTTTTATATAAATTATTTAAAAAATGCAATACAAGATATTTGATGATCTATCATATATATCGGTGTCTGCACATATCGGTGAGGAGAAAATCTTGAGCACTCTGCAGTATCCATGCAGGAAGTTTGGAATAAATAATAAGAAGAAAAACTTGATATCCATTTTATGTTGTTCAAAAGTTGTATACTCAGGAGTTTATTAGTTATAACCCTTACAAAATATTTATAATTATTTTGCTGATTTTAATGGAAATATTCATAAGGGTAGTTCATGTGGTGGATATATAAACAAATAAGACTTTAAAGCTTTTTCTTATGCAATAAATACGTATATGTAACACGTATCTTTTAACAATTTTCAATAGAATTTGTTTACTTCGAAACATAAAACATATAATTTGAATTTTTGCATTTTATTTAATGAATGTCATGATATAATTTCCTCTCCATACTTCTCTATTTTAATGAACAGTATTAGGCTATAAATATTCATGGTAAATTATCTACAATTTTTTTGTCATTATACAAAAAATCATTTTAGTTTTTCCTTAATGTTAGTTCAAAATAGCGTGGAATAAATTAATATTTCTACAGTTAAAAATTATTGTTCTTCTATATTAGCAACTTATACGTTTTAAAAGTTTACTCTGTATCAAAAATATAAAATATTGATGTTTATTAAATAAATCCTAAGTTTTTGTACATTTATCTCATTGTATTAGAAAATAGCTAACAAATGAATTGATACGTTTTCCTTTTTATAATATTTCAATTATATGCTTAATGCAATCATATCATGAACAGCAACTTTTTATTTTTATTGATTTATCTCTGGTCTTAAAAATAAAGGTTCATTTGTTCCTGTAAAATTTTTCTTAATATACAAAGTCATTAAAATTTAATATTCAGCTCATATCAAGAAGTTTGAATAAAAAGGGATACATTTTAATTAAGTTTCTGAATATAAATATTTGTAAATACTTCATATAAATGGATAACTTAATAAAATAACATGCTTATTTAATCTTATATTATTTGTGAAAATGTGATTTTATTTAATTATTTCCAATGTAATATTCAATTTTGAAATAACTTATGGGATATTTAGACAATAGCATAGCAGTGGGTATTCACTAATCATCACATAGAATTTGTGTTGTGCTGCCCAGTTAATAAAATAAAGTTATCAAACGTTTCTGTATTTATTTTCATTTAATTTTACTTTTTGTATTTTTTGTCGGTATGCATTTATTTCATGATTAAAAGAATAACTTATATACTAACAATAGCCCTGCTCAAACAATTTCTTAGACCGATTCATCAGAAAATTAGCATTTTTTAAACTTTTCTCATTTCCTTTAAGCTAAATTAATATTATCCAAGATTATAAAAGCAGACTTATAATTTGTTCTATACATTTCCCATAAAAATAAAGTAAAACCCAATTAAATATGAAGGGGAGCAGAAAATATTTAACAGTGGGAAGTAAATTGTATGAAACTATTAAGAATTTTTTAATGTAAATAGAAAAGAGTAAAACTAGTAAAGTAGTAATTTAATCTTCAATTTTTAATTAACATTGAAAAAACACTTAGATAGTTCATTATTTTGCAACAAATTTGTTACTATATATTATTTAATATTTTTATTATACTATATATTATTCGAATGTTTCATGAAAAATCGTATTAAATTATACCCTGTAAAATATATACATAAAAGAAAAATAAATATCTGATTACCTCCACAATTAATTTCGAATATCATCATTAACTTGCATCCAATATGTTTGTGTCATCTTTCTATTATTTGCAAAAGGCCAAAAATCAAAATTGATTGAAATCAACGTATTTATGTATAGTGTGAACCTCTCAATCAGATACAAAGTTAAAAATGGAAAAAAAAAGTCTTATCCAAAAGAATTGAGAAGTGAAAGAACTTTTTTGACTCTATAACATCACATTATTTAAATGATTAATGAACATTTGAAAGTCGCATTGAATTTTTAGAAGAAAAGCACGTGTTCCTCTTTTCGCTTGAGATCAACCAACGAAACTAAAAATAAAAAATGAAACACGGAGTCTACATCTTCCCAAACCAAGTCCTTATGTTCTAACTTAATGTTCAGCTGTGGTTTGCATAATGCATGGGATGGCAAGGCGTGAAAAATGGACGGTGTCTTGTGAAAAAGCATGGAAGAAAAGAATAAATAATCGCGTTCGACGGCACTTCGCATCGTTGAGAGTAAAAGCGAAACATTTCGTTAAAATTTTTCTCATACTCCAAAATGTTTTGTTGGAATAAAATAGCATATAATGGTATGAATTCCTTTTACATATGAATAAAGACAGCGAATTCTGATGATAAATGACTTCTTGATTAGCAAATGTAAGTAAGAAAGTCATGAATAAAATTTGGCACTTTTTAAAGTTGACTAAATATCTTAGTAATGCTTTATTCAATATAAACTTATTCTTAATTTTTTGTTTTAATTGATGACTTCTTCATGTTTGTCAATGAATCAAAATATTCAATATTGTTAATAGTTTTTTTTTTGCATTCATATATGTAATATGATAAGATATCCATGTATATGTAAACATTACATAGAAACGTCGTCATTTAACTTTTCAATTAAGAATACTTTAAACGCGTACAACAAGCTTTTTATTTTACTTTAATGCTATACATTTTAGCTATATATATGCTTGCTATAGTATATTATTCCATACTAATTTAGGTACATTTTAGATGAAATTAGATGCATTAAGTAAGTGATTTTAGTTTCCATATGGTTTGTGAGGAATAAAATAAAGAATGTTTTCGTTAAATAATTAATTTTGTGCAGTTGGAAAAAAATAATAATATTTAATTAAACATTAATCTTAAATTTATTAATATATGCTTAGTGTGTCAGAAAACTAGTAACTGCAAGCGATTTTTATAAGAAACGTAAAAAAGGGTAAAAAATAAATAAATTCCTAACAGAATACATTTGTGAAGTACACACTGCAAACACGAAAAATAGAATATTTGGTTATTAAATTTGCAAAACAAATATATACTTATAAAGTCAATAAATTACATAATAACTTATATTTTATAAACATAAAAACATGTAATTTTAATTGTATGATTATTAGTAATAAAATATTATCTGCATTTTTTTAAGCTATGGTACCTATTTCTAAGAAAGCAGATTTTTTTATACTTTTTAAATTTATTTTTTTGTTGTTTATTTATATTAAATCGTACTAATTAGGTTATAAATTAAGTTATATTTCAGCATGAAGTAATTTATGAAAAAAAGCAATTATAATGTTTCTGAAAATGGCATTATACACACTCCTTTTCTGCAAAAATAATATGAATATATAACATTAAATTATAGAAAATCTATAACATATTGGTCATATAGGTTTCTAGTAACTAAATAATGAATAATTGATATTTTGCAATGCTATGCACATTACTAGAGAAAGCATCTTTTTGAGGTAATCGCAATATATCATAACAATGTATTATTTAAAATATTTAACAACATAATGTGATGTGATTTTTATGTTTTCAAAATATCTGATATATATATATACATACATATATATATATATATATATATATATATATATATATATATATATATATATATATATATATATATATATATATATAATAGATCAATAAATTAACTAACGTAATCTTAAGTTACCACGTACGTTATTTATATTAAGATACATTTGATAATTAACGATACACAATAGGGAAATAAATGGTTAATTTTAAGAAAAAATTCTAACGATAATTAGTGATTTTTACAATTATTTTCTGAAATACTTAAAATTATTACAAACTCATGTTCTGTAATATTATTTACAATTTCGTCTATCATAGATATTTTGAAGTGGAAATTACTGAATCATTTGTAACGCCTAAAATGATACATCATATTTATTATGTATTGCTTAAAATATATACACAGAAAGAAGTTTATTTTAAACTATATATATCAAATTTTTTGCTTTATTCCAGTATCAAAATATTTATTTTCTTAATGATTAAAATATTTATTTTAATATACGTTTTTAATGCCATAATGATAGTGTTTGAAATGAAAAAAAAAAAAAAACAATTTTTATATTTTTTTCCACAAATAATTCAATAAATCACAAGACATTGGTTTATTTGTTTCCTAATTATTCATATCAAAATTATTTTTGAGACTGTCATTCATGTTTTAGAAATTTCTTGTGTCGTTTTTTAGTGTTCCTGACATTTTTGACATCAATTTATTCAAATGAATTTTTCAACGTCAGATTCATCTGCGTTTATTAACTTTAGAAGAATTATTTTCAGATTTAATTTTTATTCGTAAAAATATAGACATTTTTTCAGAGACATGAAACTTATTTTTTGTAAGTTGGGGTTGGTTTTATTCACATGATATATTTTAGCTTAACCTATTAAAAAAAAAAAAAAAAAACCGTAGGAAAATAATATTTATTGAAAAATAAATTCGTGTTTATGAGTAGTATACTTTTTGTACTGTATACACTTTTTTCAGCACTATATATTCTTTTTATAGCGTACCATTAATATTTTTGTACAACATTACATGTTATGAACTTTAACTTTACGAAAATTTTCACCTGCTTTTAATACATTTTTTTACATTTAAAATCTAAGCTTAATATATATTTCATGAGAATTGTATGTGAGATTTTTCTACTTAAATGTCTAGTAAATAATCTAATAAAAATATTGAAAAATGTAATAATTATAAATGTTTTTTTTAATTTATTTGATCTAATATATAATTTTTTGAGAGATTCTAATTCTAACCAGCAGAGAAGAGAGATCTATTATAATGTGCATTTTTTATGCAATTTAATTTTCCTTGAAAATAATTAGTACTAACTTTTGTATTTATAATTAGATTTATCATAAGTATATATAAACCAAAAATATCAAATGTTTTCCTTAATTTTACTTTTCACAGTAAATTCGCTAGTTAATCTATTTCAATCACCTATTCAAACCTTTTGTCGCCATACTTTAAAGTACATTATTATTTTCATATAATTAATAATTTATGTGCACCCACTAAGTACATATCATAATCCCACTATCCATTATTCTTATCCTTGCTGTTATTGAATGATAAGACATGACTAACATTGAATAATTAACGCAGTACTTTACAAATCTTTAAGTCCATAATTCACTGCATTGTTAACATTAATCCTTTGACACTTCTTAGAGGCGAAAACAAACGTACTGAAGAGCTTAAGACAGTTCCCTCCCTTGGACAGTTCTTTGGTGATAATGTCGCTTGAGAGATGCAAAATACTAGTCTTACGTATTTTCTAGGATCATTTTTCAATAAAATTACCGTTCTTTTTGTATAATCTCAACTGGCATAGATCATTTAGGTTATTTATATAAATTCCTTGTTATTTATCGTTTTTAAACTTAGAGTGTCAAAGTGTTTAAGATAATATTATTCGGTTAGTAATAATTAGCTATTTTTCAATTTAAATGTAAACTTTGATAAATGGATGTGTTTTAATAGATCTTGTAAGATTTGGAAACTAATTGAAACAATTGAATGGACTGAAAATTTTTAGAGCATTATACATTAATTTAAACAAATAATAATAATAATATGTTTAATATGAAAAATAATACCTTAAAACCAAATGATTAGGACATGTAGAATCTTAGACTTTAGAAGATAGTAATTAGCGGGCTTCATTTAAATTTAAATAAATGAATTATTTTTTTCAAAAAAATATTTTGTAATCAATTGAAATAAATTTTTTTTCCTATAAAATTGTTTGATATATGATTGATAAAATGACACTGATTAATATCCTGACAGCGATAAAATAATATTGTACAATATGGTTTCTAATTATATCAAAATATACTCCCCCCATTAAATACCTTATAACAAATGAAAATATAGTTATCTATTACATGAATGACTTATTGTGTAAATATTGTATATAATTATATCATATTAGATATTCTATAATTACGTAACAATTTTGTATTGGAGAAATAATTTATGATTATTAAATATAGTTATTAATTATGAATAACATTTTTACAAATTAGGAAAAAGTATTTGGCTTATAAGTTAATTATAATTTTTTGTAATTCATAACTACTAGGCCTTAAATTCATTGAAATATACAATGTATAAATAAGTTGATGATTACATTTCAAATGCTTTTTCATATTCTAGAACTGATTCATTTACATATTACCTGTAAAAATTTTTATAAATTTTGAAGAAAAAAAAATTGAAATTTTCCGTACTACATTTAAAAGCGATACACAATTATTAAATTTGAATCTTACTTAAATGGCTACTCTTCTCAAAATACATTAATAATTTAAAATATACTTAAGTTTAATGTAGGGAAGTTTATCATATTCCTGTTGCTTCACAAATGACTTTAAATGTATACTGTAATAGGCATATAATTTAAAAGTACAAACTTTGTCAGTATATAGAATTTTATAAATCAAAATGTTGAAGAACCCTCCTTTCAGCAATAACTATAAAAATAAACATTTAACAAAGTTAAATAATGAATATTATATTAGTTTTATGTTTGAAATTACATTCACACGATGTTGATTATGTATTAAAGAAATAATTTTTGATTCAGATGTATACGAAGCTCACATTTTATAGTTTTTATCTTATTTTCTTTAAAGAAATCCTTTTGAAATGGATTTTAAAAGCAAGTTTGTAGGTACTTCTTGAATTTATTTGTCATGTTGAATAAAATACTTTATTTCATTTTAATCAGTTTTCATAATATTTTGGATTAAGCTAGATTATAAATTTCACCTGCTTTCTAAGTTTTCTTCGTAAAAACTTTACAATTGTATGCAATTTTTTATTTAAAAATATACACACGCTCAGGAAAATATTATCAAATCTTGCGTAATCTACTTGTATACATTTCTTTGCAAATGATTACTATTTTATTAATATTTACTAATGATGAATTATTAAACAAGCATATGAAATGTGAAAAATAACTTATATTTTGATTGAAGGCTTAATAGGAATGGGCTACAATTAGGAATTAAAAATAAAGTAGATACTTGACAGAAGTATTAGATTTTTTACCAACATATGAAAATCTCAGTTTGTAAACTTCCGGTAAATTTATTCAATGAACTGATATACCCGCATGTATGAGACATGCTTTGGTATGGTGACTGTAAGGTCCTAGTAGCATTGTATCAGATAAGAAAAAAATAGTCAACTTAAGCGTTCAGAAATCATCCATAACATTACGGAGCATTATATAAGGCAAGCAACTGTAGAGCACTTTTGAAATTATCCCATTGTACACTGATAATGTGGCTGTATTCCATCCGGACTCATTTATTGCAATGTTTTCTCAATGCTATTGAGACATAACATCTGCAGAAAGGTTGGTAAAGTTATAATCAGATTTCCATAAGCATTTGCTACTAAATGGTGTATCTCTGTAACGACTATTGTGAGCATGTGGAAAAATCATCTGACACAGAACATATTTTGCTATCTTGAAATGTAATCAGGTTTCTTAAATTAACATTTTCAGAATTTTGGTTTGTAGTGGTACTTCCAAGAGTTCTTCCTTTCACCTAAATCAGCAAGACATTATTGAGCTTGGTAGGCCAATGACAACCATTAAATAACATTTTCAAGAATTAATGCTCCTCCCAGACACACTTGGATTCACATTTTCAAACAAAATTTTAAATTTAAACGTATTTCTCCTAGTATGTGTCTTCAAGTAGTACATGATATTTCTGTATTACTTAAAGACTACAGTAAACAAATATTTGCAGCAAATATTTGTTTACTATAGACTAAAAAATTAATACATTTGTGATGACTTCGATCAATGAATAATACCACTCGGTTAAGAGATTCTGTGTCCCATGATCTAAAAAATAGAGATGCTTCTGATAGTGAGTTCACAAAATTGCTTATTATCCGTGACCAAAATGAGTTTTGATTAATTTTAATGTGTGCGATCTTTTGTTTTCATTTTTAAGAACATGCATGTAATAAAAATTGGTAAGTTTTTCTTGTTGCAAATACTTTTCCATTGTTTATATCTAAAAATAATTCATGTTTAAATAATTAAAAAAATTAAATTTAGCATAAGAGGATATAAATTTCTATCACTGTGCATTTAATAATAAGAAATTTATAGGTGCAATAATCTTAAAGCATATATATTAAGTGAAATTCCTGCAACATTATTCTTTTATCTCTGGTACATATACTTATCTCTCAAGGTAACATTTATTACAAATACATCCCTCTAAACAAGCAAAGTGACAAAATGTCATACATTTTCCAGCAAATGCGTTTAAAAATGCCAGTCTTTTAGCTGTTAAATATGTGTTATGAACTAATAAATTTTTATGTTCCTATTATCGAGTACTTCTGCAGCAAATATGATAAATTAAGGAAATATTTTTAAATTAGGTAATGAATTATCCTCTTTGACAGCAAAACTGACGTTTGTTAAAATTACCTTCCAAATAAGGAAGCAAAGAACGGAAATTATTTTATTAGCTTGAAATTTATTTCTCCTCTTTTTCTAAGAAAAATGTGTTTCTTCTCTAATAGCCTTGTCGTTTTTGGTGTTCAATTGCAGACGGTGATTGTAGTTTGTGACCTTGCAATAAACTATCCGGACAACGAATGTGACAGGTAAATATATGTCAAAAAAACTGCCAAAAAAGGAACATTTATTTTATGGGAAAGCGTTTTTATTAAATATATGTAGATATAAGCGTCACAGAAAATGTATGAAAAGTATGTATCGAAATAAAAAATGATTTTTGTTTGAAAGAAAGATATCAGCTGATTTCGTTAAAATGGTAGTTTTAATAAAAACACTACATCGGGTAAAACACGCATTAATTTTTTTTTTTAAATTAGAAAGAAATCTAATGGATACAATTTTTTCACATCATGTAAAATAACATAAAAATATCAAATATGTACATCACTACGAGGACAGTTTCTATTACAACATATTTTCCTTACATGTGATTTGACATCATTTTTTTTTTATTTTTTATTTATTTAAGAAAAAGAATATTTTTAAATTTATATAAATGTCATACATATAATAAATAAAGCCCAATATTATTTTTTAAAAAAAAATGTAATTATTTAATTTAAATGATTTTAAAATGTTTCCCTCAAATTAGGTGCGATTGCCATATCACGCTATGCTATCAGTATAAACAATAGAGGAAAATTTTAATTTTAGTATGAAAGCATTATTTAAATATAGCGTCATTAAAACTCGTCAAATTATAACAGTTAGTTAATGTATTATAGCAGTTATTTAAATTGCAACTTCACGTAGGAATGCAAATGAATTACATTTATTCGATAAATATTTATAAAATAATGAATGATTACATTTGAACTACATTTAGACCTACATGTCATAAATATTAGAGTCTGATCAATTATATGAGGCTTTAAAATAGTGCTTTTACGTCTGGGCTGTGAGATAAATAGAGATTGAATATGTAGCCTTAACATGTAGTCACAATATGAAGCCATAAATCAATAACCATACTAATAGATTTATGGTGACATGTTGGTCATTAGGTTATCATTGACTAAAAAGATTTTGTTTGGTGTTAAAAATAGAGTATATAACAGCAGAATCAACAGTTTACACTGAAGAAATTTTTCAAAATAACGAAAACATTTCTACCGCTTATTAACCTGACCAAGTACACTGCTTTGCAGAAAATGGTCTTTTCGCTAAAGAAATGTATCAATTCCCTGTACAAAGGTTTTTATTTGGAACCAGGAGAGACCGTTACGTGCCTTCCAATGTAACAGGTGACGAGCCAGTATAATGATGTAAAATATTCTCTGGAGAAAGTTCGTTCTGCATTTGGTCGCGAAACCTGAATGTGATTACTTGCTGTAGTCAAAGCAAGTTTGGTTTGAAAATACAACAGCTTTTTCTGCTGTCTGGTTCACAGTTGTTAACGTTACTGAATCATCCTCTTCTGAGACCTAGCGTCAAACATGACCAAATATGTATTCCCTAAATTAACGACCCCTGACAAGACTGGTGAGCTGTTCGTACATTATTATGTCGCCAAGCAAATAAATCTTATTTGTTCACTCGGTGCCAAAAAAGTGGGGATATTTTATCTCTTCAGATGTTATTGACAGTAAACCGTTGAAATCCAACGCATCGTTCAGTTATAACTCATAGATTTCGCATTCTGCAATTCGAATCTCTACTCATGCCACAACAGTACAGCAATAGGAAACAACACAAAACTTGTTGACTGCAATTCAACTTTTATTTGAATAAAAATTTTGTAGTAAATTATTTTGGCATTTTATAAAAGGCTTCACAACTTTTAAAACACCTAATAATCCTCAAATGAAGTTTATGTATTTGAAACTGCTGTAGAATTTCTTCTTTTAAGCTAACTGTAGATAGTTTTCTCTGCTTAGTAGAAATTAATGTGTTCAAAAGCTAATAAATTAATTATCGTAGTATTTTCCCGCAATTTTATGCCTGAAATATAATGTTTAGCTGTTATTTCAAATCTAACAGCCAGCACACATACAATATGTGTATATCGTCATGAATTGCATTTATAGATATAATAATAAAAATATAATAAAAAAATATCACTTTAAGGGATAATTTTGGTCTTGTATCAAATGAATAAATGATACAACAGAAATCCAAATTATTAAAACATAATTAGGAAAGAAATGTATATTTAGAAACGAATTAAAGACTTCGATTTTTTTTATTGATCATTTTAGCTTTCAGATATTTAATCTAATATATGATTTGTCGAAACTATAAGAATTATAAAAATATTATTCATCTTAACAGTTATAATTCTGAATGTAGTATGATAATTATTTTAAATGTGATATTTTTAAACAATACATCAAAATATTTGAAAATAGCAAAGAGATAGAATGAAAATACTAGTTTATTTATTTAAATTCATTTATAAAAGATAATATTTTAAAAATAACTTGTCTGTTGTAAGCAATATTTTGTAAAATAAACAAAATAATTCACAAAAAATATACTTGAATTTATGGCTTAGCTATTAATTTAATCATTTAATTTTTCTTCTTTTATCATATAGTTTTATTTTAATTATAATTTGTCTTAATATCAGTCAAATTTTATTTACACATAATTGCAGGTTGTTTATGAGTATAGGAATTAGCAGAAACAGAGCCAAAATTTAAAATATAAAAAAGTATGATACTAAATTTAATTATCTTTTAAAACTTATATGAAAGAATTTGCAATAAATTTCTTATCAAAATTGTTTTATAATTCCATGAATAATTAAGCATGCACCTTCAGGAAACTAGATTAAACAAACTAAATTTCATTAAACCTTAAAATATATATCTTTCAGGTTCAAAAATTTCTTGTGTAATTGTATATTTTTTAACTAATAAGTTGTGTAACAATAACTATTTTTAAAAGAATGTTGCAAGATGAACGAATCCTTTTTCTTAAAACTATTTTCATAAGCTCATTTTGGACACTAAGCAAAAATCTATGGAATTAATTATGCAAAAATCATGTCATTTATAAAGAGAAACTTATTGACTGTAATATTGTAATTGCTTAGATAAATTATTTTGTATAATTACAAATATACTATATATATATATATATATATATATATATATATATATATATATATATATATATATATATATATATATATATATATATATATATATATATATATATATATATATATATATATATATATATATATATATTATATATATATATATATATATATAATATATATATATATATATATATATATATATATATATATATATATATATATATATATATATATATATATATAAATATATATATATATATATATATATATATATATTATATATATATATATATATATATATATATATATATATATATATATATATATATATATATATATATATATATATATATATATATATATATATATATATATATATATATATATATATATATATATGTATATGTATATATATATATATGTATATATATATATATATATATATATATATATATATATATATATATATATATATATATATATATATATATATATATATATATATATATATATATATATATATATATATATATATATATAATTTTGTTTCAATTATTTATGAATATGTTCTGAGGAAATAAACTTATTTTTTACTATAAAAGTACATGTGTTTCTGAAAAATTATATATTTCACTAATTGCGTGCAAATCTTTAATGTTATGTATGTAATTTAAGCTTACGTTAAGCAGTTGGTATACACTTAACTCTTTTCTTAGGTATGATTTAAATAATTCTTTATGATCTTTTAAGGTAATTATCACAGTTTCATACAATTTTATATTTTTATCATTATTATTTTGATCTATTATATTTATCATTATTTTATTTGATTCCTCGTAACGAAAACTCTAACAGACAACTACCTCAGAGCCATTTTAATATTCACTATATTTTCAGGTGAATTGTTTTTAACTAGTAGGAGATATTAAGACAACACAAGGAGGAAAATCTAAGAAATATCGAAGCATCATTCAAACAGCTGTGTGTTTAAGAATTCCAAGTGCTGCTATGAAAACTCGTAAGCTAAATACTATTGCAGTTAGATTTATTCCAATTATAAATGATGATAGTATTTGAACTGAAAGATTTCAGTATGAAATGATGCATGTCAGAAATGATTATGTCATTAAGAATTCATTTTGTTTAAAAATTAATTGTTTTGATGCCAATACAAGATTTATTAGGAATATGTTCAGTTGAATGATTAATTATCAAACAATCACTTTACGAAAACGATTAGGTAAAGTGATGTTCACATTAACTTTTCTCGAGAAAGAAATAATTCTTTAAATATTACATTTATTTTTATAAAATAATAAGTTTAACCGAAAATAAAAGCTCAGTTTACAAAATAGAATTTTATTTTGATCTTACATTGCCCTATAATTATGAAAGATTTCTCTGTTACTATTCTATTCAAATTCTTAGGTGATTTATTAGAATTATTAAATGCATATTTAGCAACATGTGAATGGAAATATTTCATTCAGATTAATAAGTTTAAAAAATAGATTTTACATGATATTAAACTGTGATTCAAAATATTTTCTTTTAGTGAATCGGATTATATAGGCATAATTACAGCACACATATTACTTAAATTAACCATTACTTAAATTTTACAAAAAAAAGTGCACACCAATATACTGAAATTTTTATGGATATTTTTTTTAAATATAGCAATAACTTAACGATATCTTATGAGATAATCAGCGGCAGAGGTTTCTAATAATATCTACTTCAGGTGTTTTGCTTAAAATAACCTAACATGATGAAAATGAATGAAACAATTTAGTATGAATCCACAGGCAAAAATAAATGCTGAGGTATATGCTTCACAATATTATCAATGAATTTAATAACTAATGTTAAAATATTTTTTAAGAGATACAAATATCCAGAGAATATGTTAACCTGTTGTTGTTGTTGTTACTAATGACGCTTGGATGCCTTGCCAGGCTCGCAATGTCTTGGCTATGCGAATTTAAGTCAATTGGGAGTGTCTTTCGTTTAATCAGAGCACCATGAAGGGAAAATACGACTTTTGCTCTTCACATCCTCCAACAGATGGCAGCACCAGAGGATCTATCCCTCAATTTTGACATTGATCTGAAGGGAGAGTAAATTTATTCAGACAATTGCACCCATGATAACTGCTCAACAACCGACCACAGGACTTTCGATTCCACAGATTTAACGAGCACGTATATGTTAATCAACATCACACAAGTCTCGATCCTTATGCTCAACAAATAATTCATATTAGATAAATAAAAGAAGAAATGACTTCAAAACGAAGATAAAATGACTTCAAAACGAAGATATTTTCCTCGTAAAATAAAACTAATTCAGCAAAGAAATATAATCTTTAACAAAGAATGCCGAAATTTTGCCTTACACATCATTTTTCCATGGAAGCATTGCATTTGCCATAGCACAAAGTTATTTATCAAAAGAATGTAATAATGATTGTTGGAGATCTGCACCTGTAAGATAAAAATTAGGCCTACTCTAAAATTGTTGACCAATATGTTAGTTCAGCTAAACAATCACTTTGTCATCATGCTGATCATTTATTGGTGGTCAAAATCTTTTTTAATGTCTACCTGATTCTAATAGAATTTGGTTTTCATTTTACAATTTGGTCTTGATGATGAAGTATAGCAATAATCATTCAGTTTTTTCATGTCATAGAATATGGTGTCCATTTATACCACCATTATCTGTGAATGTGTGTTCCGATGCAACGATCAGATTTATGACCTCTTAAAAAACTAGTTTTTTTTTTTATTTTATTTTAGTAATCTTAGATGAAATATAGCGAACTCACCTTAAAGTCACTTTTCCTAATTTGTAAAATATATTTCAACATTGTTTTGCTATTATATAAGTTATAATCAAAGTTTCATTTAGTTTCACCTTACACAGCGTAAGCAATTCTTAACAAAAATCAAAAATTAATAGGGAAATAAAAGCTAAGGATATATTATTTTATTTCACTCTTAATGAAGCTTAAAGTTTTTAACTTTAAAACATAGAGAATTCAGGCAGATAATTTTCTTATGTTTACCTTAATAAAAGTAAACTTAAAATAATTAGTTAATTAAATTACTTCAAAAATGTTAATTCTATATCGAGATAAACTGATAAAAACAGAAAATGTTTAGAAAATATGAATAATAGTCACATTAATTTAATTTATAATATATGTATCTATACTAGAGGAGGAGATTTATAATAAAATTTATTGATAAAAAATACTTATAAAATGATGTACAGTGTCAGAAAATAATATTATTCATAAATATGATTAATATTTAAATTCAACTTTCATATTAACAATAAATGTAAATATGTTTTTCATCTTATATTTTGAAAACAAATATTAATAGTGAATTAGTTTTACAGAAAATAAAGAAACATATTATTTGCATTTCCTTTCTCCTCTCCTTAATATTAATATTCTAAAAAGCACCGGTTTTTATTTGAAAGAATATTTCAAACTGATATTATAAATGGAAATATGTATATTCTCAATACAAATATTAATTTGTAATTCGCATCAAAATATAAAAATGGAGTGACTATTGAAATTCTCAATGATAATGAGCAATTTCATATATTTAATAAAATATTCACTCATTTTTAAGTAAGTTACAATTGATAACTTTAAATATCACTAAATTTTATTCATTCTATTACTTCATATAATCCGAATCAAACAAAATGTCAAAACATTTTATTTAAAAATTCGCTCATAATTATTTTTGCCATACAAAAGATAAAATATATAACTTTTTTAATATAGTTTTAAAATTTGAATTTGTTTTAAATAATACAGCGATTTTCAATGAAGGTTTTTTTCAATGATATTATTTAAAAAGTCACCTTTTTGATACAAAGAAATAATGATCTCATCTGATAATCATATTATATATACAATTCCTTTAATATATATATATATATATATATATATTGATATATATATACGTTTATATAGTTTATATACGTTTATATAACCATAGAAATGATAAAACAATTAATTTTTATCTTTTTAAAGTGTGAAAAGTATGAAAAAATCTATTGCTAAAATAATTTTTCATGAACAGTAGTTCAAATAAAAAAAATATATTCTTAAATTTAATATAAAAAAATTTTAACGATTAGCAATTTTATCATATTCAAACAAATTCACTTATTTAGTTAGAGAGATAACAAGAGAGTTTTGAATGCATTTCTGTTAAGGTATCGTTTCAAGAATATATAATTGTTATTTGTTAAAAAGTGCATTAGTTGATTTTTATAAAAAACATCCTGATGTAGATTTCCCTTGATGTTAAATCACAGGGAATGAAAATTCCATATTTATAACAAGAGCATCAACAGTAAAACCGCTACTAAAGCGTTAGTACATTACTATAAGGGAAATTATTCCGCTGATATTAATTTAATCATTATTTGTTTCAAAAATGTAGCATAATCTGTTAAGCCTTTCCTTGACAGCTTAGATTATTCAAACGGCTTCTTTGAAATATTAGTAATGTATACATAATTTACATCACATCCAAACAGAATTTATTTCCTTTCTTTTAAAAAAACATTTAGAAATTTTATTATTTTTATTTTATTAACAAATACACAAGCACACTTCAATTAGATTTACAATAAAATGATACATTATTGGGAATTTTAACAATTGCCTCAAAAAAATAACTTGACATTAGATAAAAAAAATTACATCCAACATAAAAATTGAAAACTCCATAAATATAATGTTAATAAAATATGTTATGTTAATGAATTTTCGTAGTTCTTAAATTATTTCTTAATTCTCAATGCCAATTTAAAAAAGATCTAATAAATAAGCAGAATTTCTAATTTTTATCTTTGATTTCAAATTATAACTTTCAAATTTATTCATATGTATGTATAGCTAGTATTCTGACATTCGACAAATTAGTTTTTTCCTTGCTTTATATATATATATATATATATATATATATATATATATATATATATATATATATATATATATATATATATATATATATATATATATATATATATATATATATGTATATATATATATATATATATATATATATATATATATATATATATATATATATTATTATATATAAATATATATATATATATATAATATATATATATATATAAATATATATATATATATAAATATATATAAATATATATTATATATATAAATATTATATATAAATATATATATATATATTATATAATATATATATATATATATATATATATATATATATATATATATATATATATATATATATATATATATATATATATATATATATATATATATATATATATATATAAATAAAAATATATATATATAAAATATATATATATATATATAATATATATATATATATATAATATATAATATATATATATAATATATAATAATATATATATATATATATATATATATAATAATATATATATATATAATATATAATAAATGTCTTTTCTAGATAGTATATAAAGAGATATAATATATAAACATATATATCAATACTCAGCACATATCATCATTGAATAAACGTGAGGTCAATACAATATATGTATTTAAATGTAAGAATAATAATAATATATATATAATATAACACTGAGATATATATGTATATATATAACAAATATATACATTTCAGGAAATGAATTTATAATTTATATATATAATATTGATATATATATATATATATATATATATATATATAAATAATAAATATTGAGTAAATGTTTTCAGGAGAGTTGCATAAAGAGGATTAATATCTAAGTAATTGTGGAGAGTAAATGAATATATATTCTGGAGGATATGTGTATGTGTGTATCAGATTGTACATTTGAAGGAAGGAAGTGGAGTTTATAATTTGTAGGAAAATGTTGGAATTTACAGAACATGTGTACTAATACTATTCTTTTATATTTAGGAAGCCTATTTTAAAATCAATCGTTTGCATAACCTATGAAATGAGACAAAAAATTTCATTGAGATTACCAGTTTCTTCTACAGTAATTTTAACTTTTCACTAAAAAAATTATATTTTTTTCTCAATCTTATATACAAACTAGTAATCTTCATATAAATTTCTTCTCCACACATAAAGCATATCGCTAAACATATTATATATAAAGTGGGTGACCCGAGCAACTGGAACTAGGTAGCATTTGGTTTGAAGTTAATAGTAAAAAATGCTGATGAAAGCAGAGGTGATCAATGACATACAAACCCAACTTTAAGAAGAAGAACGTATTATATTTTGAAATTATTATAGAAATCAGAATTTTTCCGTACAAATATTACATGAAAGGGAATATGTAGACAAATATGTTTGATTTTATTATGTAAATATATGTTCAAACACCGATTACTATGAAATACGTCTTTTTAACACATTCTCCCAATGCTTATAATGTTTTTATAACATGTCTAAGATAATGTCTGAAAATAGTGATATTTTAAATTTTGACTTGAGTAATTATGATTTCCGTTTTACTTATTTGCTTATTGAAACTCAAATTCACTTGATAATTTCTGTCGAAGCTAAATTTATAGCATTGACATTATAAATGGGAAAATTTATCTTTAAAAATGCATTGATGAATCTTTATATTTTTTAAATATCTTTTTCACTTAAACTAAATACATTTGTCTATGAAAATAATGGAAACAGTAATATGGTGAAACATTAGAGTTGCTTGGTAAGCATTAAAATATAACAATTTTAGCTCCCAGAATTAATAAATTAAAAATGTTTATATTCTGGTAATATGTGTTAGATTTATTAAAGTACTGTAAATTTTATAGATTCTTGTCAAAATCCAAAACGTCTTACGTCTCATGTTTTTAGAAGCCAAATTGTATAGGCACATTTAGCTAGATAAAATGCAAAAATATCCCTCAGATTTCTTAGGCGTTTGTAAAATTATGATTTTACATTTCTGACAGCATACAGACAATGCGAAGGTATAGGTTTTGTCAAGCAAATATATAATTGAAATATTAATTTCACTAATAGAAACTGACTGTTCTCGTAGAATTACGATAGTTTTTTGTAGTATTGGAAGGACAATATTTTGCCTTTATCTGAATTTTTTTAATCAGATTTTAAGTGTTAACATTTTTAGAGCAACACAGTAAAGATGATCATCATAAATATGGAAATTCTTGTGAGTTAAAGTATTTGAGAATATGCTTCGTAAGCAATAAATTGTAATAATATTTATGACGGCTTACACACAGTGTGGTAAGACTAGATCAGCAAGTGAAAAGAATGGATTTCAACAGAAGCTAACTGAGGGGGATCAAAGACAGAAGAAACGGTTTGTGATATCTAAAAACAAAACAAATGCAGCGAAAGAGACCACAATACTTAATCGTCACCTCGTTTCTCCAGTGTTAATAATTACAATAAAAAGGAATAAAAAATGCTATGTGTTTCCAGGCCACATGTCTCAGATGTTAATGCCAAATGTCATTTACAGTGACTTGCATACATAAAACATGGATTATTGATAATTGGAAGATAGTAAAATGCCTAAGTAAATTATATTTCAAATAATTTTATGGCAATGGGAAGGTTAAAATATTTAGATGTCATCTGAACAAACGCATGATTCTGGCTGTCTCCATCCAGATGACAAGTAAGAAGGTTGATTTTTAATGACACGGGCAGTGGTGCCATAATTTTTTTTTTTGTGAATATATAAAGATTTTTTGTAATTTTCATGGATTTGTAATTACATGGGCAACCGTATTGTACCTTTTCCCTTGAACATCACTAGTCTAATTGTATGGATCACTGGAGCCCAGTATTGCGAAATTTTAACACATCAAGTTCATTTATAGTAAAAACGCTGATATTTCTAAGAGAATGAATTTTTCAAAATCATAATGTTCATATATATGTACCGATATTTGTACAGTCATGATTTTAGAACACGACGATAATGTTTAACATAGGTTTATCACAAATGTATGTCTATATACATGCACAGTTATTCTATCTTAATATAATTTATCTGTTATGATCTTTTTTTGTACCTTCAGTAGGAATTAAATGAATATCTTTCATGCTATATATATATATATATATATAGATATATATATATATATATATATATATATATGTATATATATATATATATATATATAGAAGTACATATATATAGATATATATATATATAGTATATATATATATATATATATATATATATATATATATATATATATATATATATATATATATATATATATATATATATATATATATATGTGTGTGTGTGTGTCTTTGTTTTGCGTATGTGTAGTATAAATCTCTAAATCTTATAAGTTTTAAAAAAGAAATTATTTTTAAAAAATATTTTTTCTGTGCTTTTCAAAAACATCGAAATAAAACACTATGATTTGTTTCAAATATATGATATAAAATTTTATGTGAGTACTTATGATTACTAATAGTATAATATGAAAGTTATATCTTCTTAAAATTCAAATCCGTTGAAAATAAAAAGCCATTTTTCCTGTTTTCTAGGTAAAATATTAACGATAAGTTTTCATTATAAAAGGAATATTAATAAAATACCTAGATAGTTGTTTTTATTTTAAAATATGTCTTTACTTTCAAGATACTAAAATTTCATCTACAATTCAAAATTTTTAAATCGAAATTCAATTTAGATATACCGTAATGGTTCATTAGTAGAATATGCTTAAGAATAATTCTTTGTGGATTTAAAAAGAAAACAGCTTTTGTGATTCAAAGAAAGAAAAATTAATAATATCTCTCTCTCTCTATATATATATATATATAATATAGTTTCAGTAAAATGCGTTTCTTATTTTAAATTAATTTGGGAGTGAACTTTCAATTGCAGAAATGTAAAATTATCTATCTGATACAAATATGAATTTAACCCTTTCAGTTTTATTACCTCTCAAATATTTTCTAAATTTATCTTGAATAACATGGATTTTGCTTTTTGTATTGTTTAAATTTGCTTTCAAACCAACCAAAAAAAAAGTAAGTAATGACATATTAACAATCTAAAACTAATAAAAAAAAAAAAAAATTCTTTGCACTTTCAAGTTATTTTTCAAAAGTTAATAATAATATACTCATCAAACGAGAAACTTTTGTACTAAATGTAAGAATGTAAATGCAGTTTTTTTCATTAAACGAAAAAAAATGTGAAGTAAACAAGTTTGCTTTTTCATTCAGCACAAGGAAATTACAAAGTTTATGTTGTGGTTTTGAGAAATGAATGACTGTAGACACTCTATCAAAAAGGGCAGAAAAGAAATATTTTTTTCCAGAAATTTAAGCAAGCAGAAAAAACTTAAAATAAAATGGAATAGCTTGCTTTTTATTTATGCGTGCTTTTCCTTTTTGCAGAAATTTGTTTTTTAAGTAATGCAAAATAGCTTGTCGTAATTTTTTTCAACAATATAATTTTTTTTTTTGAATTTTATAAAATATTTAAGAACACATCAATTAATTAGACATGCTCAGATTCTAAAGGAAAAGAGAGTATTTTTCACAAAATAATATGTAACATGATTATTGTTTCTCAAATTAAATTTGAAGAAATTTATCAGATATTTCAAAAATATCGTTTTGCTTTAAATAATTTTATGCTTCATACTTACATCAAATTAGCTACACCACAATAAGTAGATATATTTTTGAAGCAAAGGAATAGAAATACTTTCAGATTATAAATGAAATCTAACTGACACTATACATATGAATCTGTGTATGTAATTTTCAAATTTATGTGTAATTTTATGCCTCTAGAACGAAGAAAATATCAATAAAACATTCTAATGAAATAATAAAATTAAAGTATTTAATACAATTACTTAAGAAAAGCATTGATTGCATTTCCTTGCTGTATTTAACTCTACAAAGGGTAATTTTAAACATTATTATTTTTGTTTAATGTTAGCAAAACCATAGATAACTTTTTAAGTTTCTTCTTTTCTAAGAATGTCAAAATAATTAAAGAATTCAAATTAGGTTAAGACATCTTTACTGAAACATTGACAGAGAAAAGTTAAATCATTTATTTCACTTGACATGTTTAGTTAACAAGGAAAATAAAAACTGGTCAGAAGTCTCCAAACTAGCATGGTTAAGAACTTTAATTACTCAGTCAATATTTATTATTAACACTAACTTATTTCATTTATATTCATTTATATGTGGTTTTACAATTTCCCAAGCTCAGTATAGTTTTTTTATAACATTATATGAATCTATGATAAAAAATTTTAATTTGTTAAGTATTTCAATCATAAATTAAATTTGTTTTTTTAGTGATTAGTGAAAAATTTGAAATAATGTTATGTACAAAAACACAGTGTATATTTCTAAAGATTATTAAATAAAAATCATTACATTTTATGTAGAAGATAATTTCCAACAATTGTGTTTGAAAGTTTCAAAAATGAATTTTATTAAATATTTTTAAGGATTTTTGAATATTATAAAATGCATTTGATTAAACATATTGCAAATTTTTCTCAGCAAAGTTTTTCAGCAAAATATTTACATTTATTTTTTACTATGGACATAACTTTATTAAATAAATTTTATAGTGTTTATCTTTAAGAATATTTAAGCTTAAAGACCAAACAATTCATTTACTTACTTTATATTTTAATAAGTAATTTAAGAAAAGTAAATCTATTTATCTATATAAATATTATCAATACAACTGAAATTATAAGTTTGCATGAAACTATAAAGTGCATCATGAAATTATTACTGGTTACTGATTCAACATTGGCAGGAAACAATTTTAAATTTTTTTATTTCCATTTAAATTGGGAAAATGAATATTGGTAGAAGCCACTTGATTTTCTTCATAATAATATCAACTAAATTAATTGAAGAATAGACGCAACATTTTTTCCTACTCATTAAATTATAATTTTTCTACTTTTAAGTATTTAAAATATTACACCCACACCCACCCACCCACCCTCACAAACACACACATATATATATATATATACAGTGGTTGCCAAAATTGTGGACACTTTTGGAAACTTTTATGTTTTTGAACTTTGTATACTTATAGAAAGCTTTACGTTTTACAAAATGCAAATTTGTATAGATCATTTTAAAGAGAATTTATTACTGAATTCAATACAAAGAACAAAATTCAACTATTTGCAATGCAAAAAGTAAAACGATAATAGTTATCGATATACATTAGATTGTGATGATTGCAGTGACTTATCAATACTTAGTAGAGTATTCTTTATTTTTGATTACAGCTTCACATCGCCATTTCATTGAGCTGACAAGAGTTTTAAGCTCGTCTTTCGTTATTACATGACGCCAGGAAACAATTAATTATAGTCTCAATTAGTTCCCTTTTATTTGATGGGCGCCTCATTCGGAAAAAAGTTTTCAAACCTGTTTCTTATACAATGCAATTGAAATAGGAATTTTTGTAAAAAAATTTAATATTTAGTCAAGAAGCAATTACATTAAATAAAAGAGTAGATTTGACACCTAAAAAAAGATGTAATATTATTGTGTTACGAGAAAGTCGTCTTTTCTATGCAGAAATTGCAAGACAAGTGGGTGGTTCAGTGACTACATCTGGAGTCCGAAAGTTTTGTATACGATATCAGGAGACAAATTCCATAAAAAAATTAAGAAGGAAAGAGCAAAAAATGGTGCACCACATCTATTGATGACAGAAGAATAAAAACACTATGTCTCCAAGATATAAAAATGTCATCAGCGGCTATCAGAAGTGATCTAATTGATGCTGGAATTCCTGTCAGTTCAAGAATCAGGAGAAGATTAACATATGTTGGACTGAGAGGTAGAATACTCAATTGGATGGACTGAGAGGTAGAATATCAATTGGAAGGAACACATTAATTGGATGGATGATCAGTGGTCACAAGTTATATGGAGTGATGAAACTAAACTATCGTTATTCGGTACTGATGGGCGAAAATATGTAAGACGTAGAATGGGAGAAGAGCTACATCCTGACTGCATTCAAGCGCAACTGTGAAGAACTCAGTTAGTGTTATGGTTTGGTCATGCATGGAAGCAGATGGTATTGGTCACCTTCATGCCTTCGATGGGACACTGAATGCCAGAAAATACATTGACTCTATTCCAGAACCAAAATTTCTACCTTGCATCAGACATCAGAGCTCTCCTTCCCAACAATGGTTCGTTTATTTTTCAGCGAGATTCTGTTTATTGCCACGCTGCCAAAATATCGAAAGGGTGGTTTCTTACAAAGATTATTAAATTGTTGTCATGGCCGAAATTGAAAATTTGTTATCGAAAATTTGTGGCACCGTTTGAAAACTCTTGTCCGAAAGAAGTGCCCATCAGATAAAAGCGAACTAATTTAGGCTGTAATTAATTGTTTCCTGGCATTATGTAATAACAAAAGAAGAGCTTAAAACTTTTGTCAGCTCAATGAAGCGTCGATGTGAAGCTGTAATCGAAAATAAAGTGTACTCTACTAAGTACTGATAAATCACTGCAATCATCACTATTCGATGCATATCGATAACTATTATCATTTTACATTTTTTGTATTGTAAGTAATAGAATTCTGTGTTTTGTATTGAATTCTGTAATAAATTCTCTTTAAAATGATGAATACAAGTTTGCATTTTATGAAACGTAACGCTTTCTATAAGCATACAAAATTCAAAAACATAAAAATTTTCAAAAGTGTCCATAATTTTGGCCACCAGTGTACCAGTGTATGTGTATATATATATATATATATATATATATATATATATATATATATATATATATATATATATATATATATATATATATATATATATATATATATATATATATATATATATATATATATATATATATATATTCATTCGGTCCATAAATTAAGGATAATGCAAGTTCAGGCAAAAAAGAGACAGAGGCAAAACAAAGGTGACTTACTTGTAAAGTTTATTTATTATATAAAAGGTAAAGAGCAAAAAAAGATGCTATATGTTTGACAGCATTAATAAAAATTGCGATTTTTACTCCCTGGATCAAATTTCAATAAAAGAACCTATTAAAAAACCAATATAACTGGGTTGATATGGCGGTTAATACATAGTATGCCCCCAAGAGACGATGCGATACAGGCCATACATATTGCCTAGGCATGATGAGTTTCAAATTATCGATTTGATTTAGGAAAATATTACACCACTCATCAAGAAATGTTTTTTGAATTTCTGGTAGACTGGGGTTTAAGAGCTGCAATTCGTCGGCCATGAATACCCCACACATGCTCTATTGAATTCTGGATCACTGTGTATGTGGCCTGTCCATACGGGTGACATCGTCCGATTGAAGGCATTTGTCTACAATAATTGCATGGTGAGAGCGGGTGTTTTCATCCATAAATAGAAATTCCTCACACATTAAACCCGAAACAAACGTACATGTTGTTCCAAGATGGCATCTCGATAGATGTGGACTGTCATTGTTACATTCTGAACATACAGTTTAAATATGGAACCTAGAACAATTCCTCCCCAAACGAGATATCCTGTAGCACCGTAATGGTGTCGTCCAATAGTGTGCTCTTGGTGGTAACGGTTACCTGGCTCTCTCCATATGAATTCCTGGAGAGAATCAGACTGAAAGTTAAACCAGACTCGACAGAAAACATCACACCAATGCGATGTCCACAATGTATGATCTCTTCTTCAGACTAACCACAGGTGACAGTAAGTTGCGGTAAGTGGAACACATTTGACAGACGTACTAGCATGTAGACTAATGTGCCCTAAGCTTCCATACACGGTCTGCCTTGAAACTGTCGTACCGGTATCGTAAGAGAAATGACGAAACAGATCTGATGATGTGCCCCGTCAGTTTCTTTTGGTAGTAATTATCAAATACCGGTCCTCATTCGGCGTTGTAAATGACATGTGCTTTAACGTCCTCTCGCATTCATCATCTTTGAACCGTTACTAAAACCTGGAGATGATGTTCTGGCGATACCAAGTTCCTCGGATTCCTCCAACTAGGTACTTCCACATTCCAGATAGCCGATAATTTAACAACGTAAGACATCATCCAAACGCTTCTTTTGTGCCATAAATATGGGTTTATTGCACTGAAAGGCTTTTAAAGCGCTTGTGAACAATTTTACTTCTTTACAACCATTCCTTATATATCTCTCTCTTACACTCTCGTCATTGTGACATACTATTGACGAAATCAAGAGGTGTCTTATAATTTGTACATTATCCTTCAAGATGTGTGTGATAATTTTACATGTGAAATTTTTATTTCAGATTTTATTTTCTGTGTGATTCAGAATTATCATTTACTTATGGACATGAGTGTATATATAATTAACAAGTAAAACATTTTTTCTGGTTACTTTCAGTAAATACTTTTTCTTTTATTAATAAATAACTCCAAAAGCAAAACATTGTAATACCATAAAAATACATGCAGAATTTTTGAATAATATTTCTGATTAAATAAAGGGCACTTTTATGAAATATCATTGTAATTTTTTTAGAGTCTGTGCATTCTTGAATAGAGTTAATTTATTTTTGATAAATAGTATTTTTATATTCAATTATTAGTGTGTTTTGCTTATAAATATTTAAATGACGTAAAATATCATTATGATGCATTTTATTTTATTTTTATGAAATAAATAGTTTTAATAAAACCAAAAATTATTATGTTGTGTAAAATATTTGAAAAGAAAAAAGTGTTCAATAAATGTATTTAAATTTTATTTAAATCTTTGCTTTTGGCTTTCAGTATATTCTTTAATAGTAATATATAATGTAAATTGCATTTTACAGAAATAATATATATTATTTCATCCAAATAAATTGTAAATAATATATATTATTTAAAACAATCATTTGATAACTTTAATGTGTTAATAACTTAACACATAAATCTGTAATTAGTATATCTTCCACAACTAAAAATTTTAGTTATATAAAAATTAAAAATTAAATATTTTTATTAATAGATCCACTAATACTATTATATTATTATAATTTCACTGCATTAAAACTATTATATTATTATAATTTATTTATTTTAAAAACGAAACAAATTAATTTTTGAAATTTAGTATAGTTGCAATAAATAGCGTGATACACACATCTGTGATTAAAGTATTAATTATTTGGTGGTCACACTTTGTTATTAAGGATATAAATTGTCACCGCGAATGAAATATATCGTCCAAAATCAAAGAATATTGTGAGACGAAATTTCGAACATTTGAAAATTTAAATTTTTATAGTATGTATCCAAATCTTTCCGAATGCATTGTTTTATTCTTAAAATGATCTATTAAATTCAATGATTAACTCAGTACCATCTTTCAGGAT
>CM057812.1:22225453-22242953 GCA_030067965.1 Latrodectus elegans
CATCATAAGTCTTCTAGATTCGGGCACTTTATTTTAACAGCACGCTCGATGTTTACTGAATTTTCCGTTTTCGTAACACTTTCAACTTTGGTATCACGCATGAGATTTTGAGCCAGCCAGAGGTAAACTATACTAACTGCACTAATTACTTGCGCTCAAGAGGCATGGCGCTTTTCGGTATTTGAGAATATGAAATGGGGCTAGGTATAAACGCGATGAGAAGCTTACATTTGGTCACGCGATGTTACAGTCAATTTGAATTAAATTATATTCCTCCGTCGTGAACAGGATTCTGACTCTGGGAATAGTTTCATAAATAGCCATGTTATTAAATTTGCTACATCAAATATTTATCTGAAGCTGTAATTTCATAAGCTTGCTGTAATACGTTTAAAGAATGGATGAAATAATAATAATAAATATGATGATAAATAATTATATAAATGTGTAGACATTTTTACGATTCTAAGAATTTTACATTTTTGATTTTATGAAAAAGTTTTATTTTCTAAAATCATTTTATCATTGTTTTTTAGGTAAACACGTTTATAGTAACTGAACCGCGTTACTGAAGATAATGACTTTTACTGAAAATATTATTGCCAGATATGTTTTATTTTATATATTGAATCACACACACACAAGCACATGTCTACCAAATTAAAAAAAAAAATCCTACATAATTACTTAATCATACAACTACGATAGAAAGAGGAATGGCTTGTTAAGTTATTGTATATTTATATACATATATATATATATATATATATATACTATATATATACCTATATATATATATATATATATACTATATATATATGCTATATATATGTATATAAATATATATGTATATATAAATATATATATATATATATATATATATATATATAAATATATATATATATATATATATATATATTTGTGTGCATGTTCAATCAAAATGCATTTCTAAACAAAATATAAGCACATATTTAACCGCAAAATTTAATACTATCTGAAAAGTTTCTACAAAACTAGTACTTACATGGATTTATTTTAAAAATATTTTATCGTATTTTTTAGTACTGAATAATCTAGTATTTCCAACGTAAAGGAAATTATTATTTTTTAAAATTTGTAATGAAATATTGTTTTTCCAAAAATTTCAAACCTTGTTAAGCTTTTAAAATGCTGAAAATTCTTAAAATTAAATTAATATTTGTAAAATGATTTTATTTACAGTAAAAGGTGTGCTGTTTCTCTTCATATCTAGTGCATTATAAAATATAAAAAAAAAATGAATTGATTGAAATGTGCGATTAAACTGTAATTTGTTATTTGATTTTACCAATAATTCGTGTACAACTAGCTCTTTTGTTATCAGTACTTGAATTCCCCAATACTTCTCAACAGTACATTTGAAACTTCTTAATGAAGAACTAATGTCCACGTGTTCATATAGCATAGGCTGACCAGTGTCACAATGTTTATATTCAGAGGAACCTGGCTGCAAAAAAAGTGACACCACAAGTATTCATATCCAGTTAAAAAAATAAAAAGTACGACAGACATTTCCTTGGAGACTCAGGAATACATTATTAAGAGATAAGGAAATCATTTAGAATCTCTTATCTCTTTTTCATGTATCTCTAAATTCGAGTTCAAAATTTTGCCAGAAAGACTTATTAAATGTTTCAGGTAGTGGAATGTCCATTCCTCTTCGGTCATTCGAATATCAATTCTACTTTCTTTGAAATACGTTTTGCCTTCATTTCCAACAATAGAGCAGTGTACCTTCCACCCACTGAAAAATCATGGTGAATCAGTCCTGTCAAAATCATCTGAAATTTAGAATTTGCTTGTACTTACAGAGCTAATTCTGTGAAGAGGATGTTTTGCTTTTTTAGAATCAGAAGAAATAAAATCTTATTCGAAACTTGAATTGTTCACGGATTGTTGTTTAATTTCTTTAGCATTGGCTTTAATCAATTTAATGATTGTAGTAGTAAATGTAGTCATTGTGAGAAACAATTTTAAAAGCTTGGAGACTGTGCCTGATCTTGTAACTTAGTATCCATTTAACATGGAGTTATGAATTTTAATTATTCGGGAATCATATTATTCTTTAACAATGTTGTATTAGATTCAAGTATAATATCAACATCGTTATAATCAAATGGGTATATATACAAAGAGAATAGAGAGGTCTAATTAAAAAGTATAAAGGTACTAGGGCCGTTTTGTGTTTTTAGATTTATGGAAATATTCAAATTATAATTTCACCAAAAAAGATAATAAAATAGATTTGCAACACGATTTAACTGTCTTTTTTAATAGATTTATGAATTGGCTCGTTATTGGTCAAGACAAGTACAAGAATAGGCATCACTGCACCAGTTATGAAAGGAAACGTTGATCCTGAAACATCTGAAGGTACTAGATTACATAATTGTGTGCAATAAAGACAACTATACAGAAATTACTAATAACTGGTAGTATTGACATTTTACATGTAGATCTTAGAGTTATTTTATTAAACTCAATCTGAAAAAAATCCAAATGCTTTAAACTAGTTAGTTACTTCGATTGTTAAATTTTTAGAATGTTTTCTCCTATTTAAACCTAAATAAAAACACATTCCAGATAAGACAATTGAATTTTATAAACTCTTTTCTATTCCGTACAACAATTACGATATTTTATCAACATCTTTGTATTCCTTTTTATTATCAAATGAACTGATTCAGAAAATTATTGTAAAGTAAAAGAGGATTTGTGTTAGATCAAAGAAGTAAAATTTAGATTGATCCTTGTTAACATGAGTAGAATTCATAAAAATATTTTTCACTTTTAATTTGGGATAAAAATTTGGAAACAATGCTGTTTCAAACATTAATATCTTCCCATATTTTTTCAAAAACAAAACATTCATACATATACATTTATGTATACATAGATGCCAACTCTACTGATTTTTTCTGGAAAACCCTGATTTTTCAACCTTTCTCCCAATTTCCTGATAATGTATGAAACTCTACTGATTTTTGGCAATTTCAGTGAAAAACTTAAAAGCTGCTGAAATTTTATCGAAATACAAGTATTGAGTTGTTTATATTTATGTGACTGCGTGTAATTTCATTTACATGCTTAAGGAGTTTCCCTTTCATTGTGAGATTCTAAAACATGCAGAAGTATGCTGTTTGCAAGGTATTGAATATGCCTTATTTTCAATTGTAAAATTCTTTGTTGACAGGTTTTCCATTTCACTGTTAATATAGAACTGAATAAAGGATTGGACATTCGCCAAACTGAGTTATGCGAATTACAAAATACTGTCCTCACAAAAGAAACACTGGAGAAACCAAGAGAAGATGTACAATGGCATCTTGTTGGAAAACTGAAAAATGAGTTTGAACAAAATATGTTTCCAATATTCCCCAGTTTACGCTTACAATTTTTACTATTGCACATTCTAATGCTGAAAGTGAATAAAAGTTCAGTCATATAAAAAAATAAAAAAATAATAATAATTCTTCTCTTTCTTCTGAAAATTTAGAAAGGTTAATTATTGCTAAATATTCTCACAATGAGAAAAAAATGTTTTGTAAAGCAATTCACCAATTCATTTCTAATAAATGCTAAGTCAGTAACGCATGAAAAAAATAAATTGCTTTTAGTTATGCGAATTTAAAATGTGTTAAGATTTTTATGGACAAAGTATTTGAAAATTTCTGTTTTCTTGGAAATATTTCTCACTGAATTAAATTTACTTAGTTTAACTCATTAAGAAATGGTTCTCAGTATTTTATGTGTTTATGTAAGGAAATAATTTATATTTACTATTTATAAATTGCACTTCTTTTTTTAATAAAAGTTAACTTATAAAATAAATACTGATATATAAATGTCGATATGTTTATTTTTTTACATACAAAATATTATTTTATTCTTCATAGCTCCTTTATGAGCTTGATGAATATTTTATAAAAATATTAAGATTAACTCAGAATACGTTTAGTATAAATCATTCTCAGAATGTATAATTTAAAGAGTAAAATTCTCTTTTTGTGGTACTACCATTTTAAACGTTCTGTTTCAAGCAAAAACATCGGTAGTTGCGTATCCTGATTTTTCGCTCAAAATCAGTAGAATCTACTGGTTTTTATGTCTCTAAGGTTGTCTCTAAGGTTGACAAATGCATATATATATATATATATATATATATATATATATATATATATATATATATATATATATATATATATATATATATATATATATATATATATATATATATATATATATATATATAGATAGATAGATAGATAGATAGATAGATAGATAGATAAACTGATAGATAAATACATGCATGAGTATGGAATGCATAAAACTGTATGATTTTTAAAATGCTGTTTACTTAAATAATCATTCATTTTGTTTCAATATACTTTTTCCAATAACAATTTAATGCATGAATGTCTTTCTTACAGATGTTACAGATCCTTAGGATCAATACACTGTAGTAAAAATTTTACCGGCTACCTTAATTTTTATGTGGTTTCCTTAAAACATTATCAAGTGTTTAAAAAATAATTTCAGATAAAAATTCAGTTCATATATTGAATGGCGTAAAGCTTTATTTTTCATTTAATTTACTTTCAATTTTTTTTTTTATTTTGTATATATCCAAGCATTATTCCAAAAAGAAGTAAGCTATCAGTCTATGTTTCCTTTTACCAATTTCATAAATAAGCAGCAATATTGAAGTATGGTCAATTCTTTTCCTGTTAACAAGTTTCCAATTGAATGCAGTTTGATTCGTACCCACCAGTCCTTCTAGTACTTATTTTTGCAGATATTTATGCAATAAAAACTGTTAATATAAAATATAGAAAATTTATCAAACTGAATAATATTTTAAACCGATACTGTACTTTTTAATCATTAAAGTCTTCTCTTTAAATTTTCCTTAAAAACATTTTTTGCAGTTTTTACTAATATTATTCTGGTTAGAAATCAGAAATATCGGTAGATTTCCAGTTTTCATAAAATCCAATTCAAATAAAAAAAATTCAATACTTTTGATAAATCTTTTTTTTATAAATGTGATTCTAGTAATTAACATTTGGCTTCAAATGGGATAAATAAGCGATAGTATTCTATAAACAAATGCAAAAACAGAAAGAAATCTTTAAGACTAAAATTGCTTAAATTTCCCATGTGTCGCTGTAATATATAAAAAAAGTATTGTGTTTTCAGTTTCTTTATTATGTAAACCCTGTCATATTTTATTTAAGTAAATCTGATTTTTTTTTAAAAAAAATCTACATTTACTAGTTTGAAAAATTTATTTTGAAATTGATCATAAACTGAGTTAAAATTATAGCATTTATGACTTATGTAGACACTGAAAAAGAAAGAATTAATTCCTGATGAATATAAACTAAATTTATAAATTCAATAGATGTTTAACGTGATATATAATTTTTAAAATAAATAAATTTTTGATGTTGCTTTGTATTTCTTGTAAAATTTTAATCATGTAAATTTTAGCATCATATTAATAATTGCAGATTTATAACAAATATATTTTAAATTTAGATTCGTGAATTATAGTTTTTGGCAGTGAAATTAAAAAGATAAAAAATTATATAATATCAATGAAAATTGAATAAATAAGTTAAATAAACAACTTTATTTTCAAAAGATGGAATAATAGCAAATTTTTCTTAATTATTTTTAAATGCATTTAATGATATTATATAAATAAAATAGCTTCATTTATTATCTTTAATAATTACTATGTTATACGTCTACATATAATTAATCCTTACATTTAAATAAACCAGAAAATATTTGATGTTGCATATGTTTTATCAAAATTTCAAACAAATATAACTTGCTAATTTTTGCTTGAATTGAAACATTTTTATGATAAAATCATGTATTATTTATGACCGTTATTATTTATATCCATGATTATTTATGAAAACCATGATTGTCCATGATAAAACCATGTGAAAGCAGCGATATGTCAAAGAAAGACTTCTAGTAAGAAAAAAAACTATAAAACCCTAAATATATCATTGATTAAAAACTCTAAGATTTCATTTATAATTATTACGGAACCAAATATAATGGAGAGCTACGAAAATTTGAATGTAATAAACTATAAACAAACCGAAGTTTTTCAGTATTAAATAAAACTATGAAATTTATTTCTTTATACAATTTCAATAAATAACTCTTTTCTTAAGTAGAATATAAATTATTCATTGGAAAGTATATTTTAAACTTTATAGGTACTTTGCTATGCTTCGTTATAGATTACTTATGTTCTCTTTTATACATTAATAAATAATGCATGCGATCTATTTTCGTGAAGAAGTTTCTCTTTTCATACTAACTATTCATGACTGGAAAATTTATTATAAAATTATGTATTCGAAAACAGTTATTTGCATGCTTTATAAGGAAAGAAAGTGAAAAAAAGGACAAGGAAAAATACAGTTTTCTGTATAATATATTAAAGTTCTGAAGAAAACCATATTATATTTTTCAGCAACAGCGTCATATATTACATATAATTTTAAAATCAGAGAAAAATGCGAAAATATGTATTTTCTTATATATTTATAGTATAGAGACTCATTTATTTTTAAATGAGATTAAATATATTTAACTGCTTTTTCTAAATTATTCAGTTTTAAGATTCGTCAGTTTCTCTTTAATCAATTTTAAAATTCTTATTCTTGTTCGCAAAATTATTTACTCTACTTTGAACTTCTGTTTATTGTTATTTACGAGTACTTAAAAGTGTTTTTATCAGGAACAAAAGTAATTAAAGTTGATTCATAATTAATTATTAGTAAATAATATTAATATTATATATTTATTAATTTACTACTAAATGAAGTGTGGAATATGTAAATTTTATTATAAAATTTTGCTGCGGAATAGCCTTGAATTGAATGTATATGCATACAGATGAACAATTACATTCATAGATATGGTACATGAGACAAACAAAAATAATTGTTAGAGAAAAACTAGTAATATTAATATATTATAATACATCTCAATTTAAATGAAATAAAATGATAAATTAGGATGAAAATATGTAAAAATGAAGAAGCAGATGCCGTATAATCCAGCATGGAAAATCCTAAATTTTTGGTGACAAAATATATTGCAAATATGATCCACTGTGACGTTTCTTGAGGACGCAGATGTTTGGGCTGCCAAAATGAAATTTTGTACCTAATTCTTATAGGTATTCATCTTAATGACGTATTGAATACCAGGTTACCAGATAAAAAGTAAAATCTGCTGAAGAAATCACCAAACTCACAATTTAGCTTGCTAGTTATATGGCATCTATTCCAAAATAACACTTTTTTATTATGTCATAAAATGCTATTCTTACATTAATTTTCTCCTGATACTGTTTTTTTATTCTTAATAAATCATATTTAATTCTTCAAAAGTTAGAGTTTTCTCAAAGTAACTTTCTAATTGTTGACCGGATTCTTATGTTGAGTTTATAACAGTAACTACTTTCTTCAAAACTACTAAAAAATTTAAGAATTAAAATAAAAAAAATATTGGATGCATGAAATATATTTGTATACCTTATTATCTATTTTGCAACCATATATTTTGGTTTATTAATTAGCTAAATACTTTATATTATGAAACAAACATTTATTAAACCATTATTAAACATGCAGTTTTACAATATTTGATAAAATTAGAATTATGAGTTAAAAGATTAAATCTGATGGAAAACAATCACATATAATTTTTATAAAGAAAAAGCTTTAAATATTTGAGAGAGAATAGAATTTCCTTTTGGTGATTTATTTATATAATTATTAATTGTGTATATCTTCTTCACAGAATTCATAATTAAACTATGTTTCATTACCATCACTAATATGTTATATACAATTAATCAAATATATCACAAAAATTAAAAGAATATTTTATCTTTATATATTAAGAATAGTATGTTCTTGTTATTTATTTATTACTTTTTGTTAACAATATTCACCAAGACTAACAACATATACACAAACAAGTTAAAAAATAATTTCTCAATCTTTTCAATCTGAGGCATATATCTTTAAAAATGATTTAATTTGCATCATTTTATATAAGCTCAGTATCAGAATTTCAATAGCTTATATGTAAATTGCTTGAATCAAAACAAACAGTAAAATTTGCAACATTCGATCTTGTTTGGGAATTTTTATACATTGATGATGATAAACAATATTATTTTAATGAAACGTAAAACATTTTAGTAAAAATAACAAAGTTGAAACCGTGGTACATTAGTGATTACGTTGGTGTTTCACTCTGATACGAGGAATCTAAAATATTTAATTAATTACAATGGTTACAACATTTTCAAATCCTATAGCATTTTAGAACAAGACATATCTAAACGCATTTTGTTAAATATTATCCCTTTGTTAGATAAAGAGTGCTAATTTTACGTTTAGTATGGTTTGTATAAAACTTTTGCTGATGCATCAGAATTGCGAGTACTGATGAAAAAAAAAACTCTAGTTGTTCATCAAAATTGGTTTATAAATGCGTATTTGGTATTATGCAAATTAGGTTTCAACTTTTTTCCCCTATATTGATAGAATATTAAAGTTGTAATGAGTAGAAACAGGTACATTAAAGTGGTTTTTATTTACAAATATAAATGGCAAAACGAAGATATATATATATATATATATATATATATATATATATATATATATATATATATATATATATATATATATATATATATATATATACAACACAACATAATTTTTATAATATTTAATAATTGTTAATTGAACAACTGTGCACGCATTTGAAAAACATATTTTTTTGTTATTTATTTAAACAGAGCTCGACCTCTGTATGTGAACAACTGCTGAAAAGTAAAGTTATATATCAATTTTTTTGGCTTCATGGCTTCTTTGTTGAAATAAATTTAACTAACTATTTCGCTATTGTAACCAACATAATCAAATATTTATTTCCTTGAAATTAATATTAATATATTTATTCGATATATAACATGTAGCAATTTGTTTAAAAATATTTTAACATACATATTTTTTATCGTAATACTTATTTAAACTTTTCCCTCGCTTTCAAAGAAGTGTACCAATTTTTTTTTACTCATAAATATTGTGTGGATGATATTTCCTCACTAAAAATATATATTTGCTTAAATTTTCTGCTTTAAAATTTCAAAACAAATTAAATTATCAAAAAGTAAGTAATATCAGGAAAACCAAATACTCAATGAAACAATACTCTATTTTTATAGTACTCCTTAATTTTATGTATGATTATAATAATCCAATATTACACATAAAAAGTTAGAAATTTTCCACGGCAATCACAAATAGATATGCATTTACATATGTCACAACTTCAAATTAAATTAAAATGTAATCCATATATTAAAATATCATTATTTAACTAACACAAACTATGAACAGATATTGTTAATGATATATATTACCAAATAATATTTTTCAAAATCATTTATGTTTCTCTGCTATACCATATTTTTCGTATAAAAATTGGGAAATTTAAATAAATTGATTAATTTTAAACAGAATACTAAGTTTTATTATTTAAAATTAAACATTGGAAGGTCTTTATGACTGATTTAAAGTAGTATGCTTGTTTATAGACGTCACAAATTCCGATCATCATATGGTACTTCTGTAATTCAATTGGTGATTCAAACCATTCCGAATAGATATCTTGTCATTATCTTTGGTAGCGTTTTCTTTCAAATTAATTTTAAAGGAAGTAAAGTCTGTGAGTAAGTGTATAAAATTGACAAACAACAAATAAGCATTCGTATTAATTCACTTACCGATGGCTGGTGCATATATATTTAGATACAAACAGTCTTCGCTCTGGTTGGTGAGATGAGGTAAAAGCCTCTGCAAATACCTCAATCTTCCAAGAGGCATCCGCTTTATTGCTTCTGTCTCGTTCCGGATATCCGGCCATTTCTGGGGACACACAGATCCAAAACTGTCTGCAAGACGAACACCTCGCCAATGAGGAGATGTTACTGGAGGCATGAACCGGAGAGCTCCGGTTGGAGCCCCAGCGTAAGGAACTCCTAAAAACACTTCTACTGGCTGCAATTGACGATTAGATAAAGTACTAATAAATCCTCTAAGAGTTCCATACCTAGTGTGCACCACACGGGTACTCAGATGGCGAGAATCAAGCTCCATTTGGTTGATGGATCCAACATTTATGGCGATGGAAAACAGAATCAGATAATAGATTGTGAAACACCTTTGATATTGATCCATCGGGATAATTAGCATTCGATATAAGAACAAGCAATTCATTTTTGAATTTTATGTTCACATATTCCAGTTCACGCAAAAAAACAATTTTGATTTAATCTCATATGTATAAACTCCTTTTTCCGTGTTAAAAATGTAACATTTATAAAGCAACAATTTAATAGTTTAACAAAACTTGATAATGAATCTTTTATTTCTTGAAACTTAAGTATGTAGTTTCAAATAATACATGCAGTCTGTCAGTTTTATTTTAAGGTTTTTTTTAATTTTCATACAGTGTTGGGTAACGATTCTCATCTGTTTTTTGAAAGCAATGTTTTTATTAAAAAAGTAACCTCTGAATTCATTAAAAATCATTTAAATAAAAAATAATCATTACTTTATTTTTCATTAACCTTTCATTTAAAAAAAAATCTCAATAAAAAAGTTAGAATGATTTTTTCTTGTATTTATATCGCAGATTTAAACATGCAAATGTATTATTGGTATTATGAAAATGGTCATAACATTTCTTACGAAAAAAATATGATGAACCGAAATCTCTTAAAATGAAAAAAAAATCCTTGATTAAGCATCCGAAATTTTCAAAAACATAATTGGAACAACTTAAAATGAATGTTAACTTCACAAGCTAACCTTGACAAACCCTATTCTCAAAAAGTTATATCGTTAAAAAGACAAGATTCCTTAATATCAAACTGTACGCGAAAGGAAGATGAAGATAAGCACCCCTAAAAATGAACGATGCGCTTCTCTTGAGCCTCTGGAATAACTGACTTGCATCTTCGGCGGCACATTCAGAGAATACTTGGAGTTGTAGGAGTGGAACCCGATAGGAATTCATGCGCATGCGCCCGCCTTACTGACTGCCAAACAGTACTGAATCCGCGTAAAACGACTCATTTAATTCAGTGTTTGCTAAACTGCAAACATTTCCTTAACATTACATTCCACAAGAAAATTACTATACGAACTGTGAAGCAGAAATTAAAATTAATTAGTTCACCCTAATAGTAAAAATATTTTACAATGAATATATTTAGCTTGAGAAGATCTCTTTTACTGTTAATAAAAGTGAGGAATTTTTCTTGTTTAAAAGATGCACTATTATTTTCTAAGAAATAGAAAAGCTTTCACATCCATTTTGTATGCGTTTCAAGAAGTGAGCGCAATTTACTCAAATTATAACTGCAACATTAGAAAAATGAGTAAAATTTTCATTATTTAACTATTATTTTCAATTGATCAAAATATATATTAAAATTTCTATACAGAGAACAATTAACCCTCATAAATATTATTTACAATTAAAAAACAAAAATTATAAGCTTTTAGTGAAAAAATATTTTTTGCTTAAAAGTTTCATGAGAAATACAGTTTCAAGTACTTAAATGATAAATATGACGAGACAAATATAAGAAAAAAAATTATGTATGAATTTGGCTTCATCGGTATGCACATATAGGTAGTAACATAATCATTAATTTATAATTGGATTTAAGATAATTTATAGAATTTATAGCAAAATATTATAGTTTTTTATTATTTTAATTGAATTCATATTACTGTAAATATAAAAACAATATCAGTAAAAAATACTTCCAATTTTCAGAGTATGATAAACTTGAATTTGAATAAAATTATTAATTTAAAACTGTATTCTAAAACTATCTTTTCCATATAGTTACTGTGTTAAGTGAATATGTAATATTATACTTTTTTTTCTCAGTAAGACATTATCCTAGCAATAAATCAATTTTCCTACGCAATGGAACATAAAATATTGCTGCTTATAATTACAATTTCTAGGATTAAATATAAGTTCCTTAGAAACTACATATTTTTATGTATACATAAATAAAACTTTAAAATTAATCCTTTGTAAGCAATAAATAATATTTATGCTCCATAAGAACAATTATTTATCCCATACAAAAATATAAAATGAGTAAATGTACTAAATGTTTTGCATGTTTTTTTCCATCTTAACATGATTTTATTTACTAAAATGAATTACTTTTTTAAATACATATTTATTACAAGTTTTTTTTTTTTTTTAATACATCACTATTTAGCTCTACTCATAAAAGTTTTAAAAACATTTAATAAGATGTAAGATTTACACATTCAGAAAGACGAATATTAAAAAACATGATTGTTATGTTTCATTTAATAAGTATTATTTGTTCAAGTAAATTATGGACAAGAAGTATAATGTCTTATAAGCAATATACGATATAAAATCTAATATTAAAATCTTTAAATGATAAATACCAATAAATATTTTTTTAAGAAAATTATTTATAGCTTTTACAATAGTTACTGATTTTCCTATGATCCTATTGACCAGCAACAGTTCTTGCTACTAATATATGCGTTGCAATACGCATAAAAATGTTAAAGTTTGGTCTGGCACAAATACAAATGTCCGTATATTGTAAAAAAGTTTAAATATTTATATAATATTAAGCTTATAGAAAATTAGAGGGATAATGTGAGTTTCATTTCTCTGTTATTTATAATTTTTGAGGTAAAATACTATAATTTTTATATTTTTGAAAAACATTTTAAAGGATATATTATGGAGTTTCACATAATAAAACTTAACAAAGAAAGAGACAATAAACTAACTTAAACGAAGAAATATAAAAATGTGCTTTTACTAGCAAATGAATGTTTTTTTGAGCATGGAATAAGATCATGTTTATGCATAGATTTCAGTGCAGCAAAGATATATTTAAATTGAATTTATTCATACACATTTTCTTGTAATCTGATTATCATCTTCATATAAAGAAATACAAGTAAAGTTGGTAGCAATATTTTTAAAACTTCTGATTTAAAAAAAAAAAATCTAAAAATGCAAATTTATATTAATTTTAAAGTTTCACTAAAAAATGTCAAATTAATATATATACATTTTTATAATTTATAAGTAAATAAGTAAACTATTCAAATCCATGAATATTGAATTCTGTTCCATTTTGAAGTATTTACTCTAATAAGGAAACAAATTTCGGGAAGTAAATACGTTTTTAGGGATGATTTGTTTTGTTTGATTGTTGTTTTAAAGCTGGAAATATATTTAAAGATACACTTATTTGATATTAATTTGGACAGAGATAAAATAACTAATGCAGGTTTAAAATGCATCAAACAAAACCAAGTGAATTTATCTTTGTATATTTTTATAAAGGTATGTTGTAAATCACTCTAATCTATAAACTTCCTTTAAATAACTCAAATAAACAGATTTCTGGTGAGGAAAGATTAATTATATTCTTAGAGAAAAATTTTTTTCTTATGCCCAGGTTATTTTAAAAATTTAGAATACTAAGCAGAAATATTTATTATTTGAAAGTTTATTATATTTCACTGTAATTTATAGAAAAATAATAAGGCTTAGATAATAGTTTAGCATAATGTAGCAAAAAAAAATGTTAAGAAGAAAAGATTCTTATATAAACCAGAGTTATGAAAAATAATTTAAAAGAGAAGAGATTTAAATCTTTCCTTTAAGCATTCTTCTTCACTTCTAAATTTTTGAAAGATGGCTGTGAAATACTAATAAAAGCATAATAGCATTTACTTCATCTATAAATAACGGATTTCATTTTGTAGTAAATATACAATATTTGAAACAAATTATTACATATAAATTTCCAAAAAGTATAAAATTAATCGAATAAATTTATAAAATTATTTTTAACTGTTCACAGCGATGAACATGTAATAACATACAAAATCCCATTAGATGCACTTTAAAAGACAGCATTGATCCCAATTTTTGTAGTGCTGAAGTGGACTAACTGTACCAGAAATTGTCAAGCATTGAAAAACATTATACGTATTACCAATGTATAATAGTTACAAATTAATTTATATAATAAGTTAAAACTAATTTATTTTCTGTGTTGACAATATAAAAATAATAAATTTGTCAAAAATGAATTTCTCGAAAGAAGGAAATATTCTACTAGAAAAAAAAAGCAATATATAATGCATCCATATTTAAAGTATCCTAAATTAATTAGAATAACTCAATGAAATTTATATTGGATTTGAATATTTAAAATAAATACTCTGCAAATTATTAGAACAAGTAAATCAAATCTATATAAATAATAAGCAATAATTTAATCTTTTTTTGAAAAATTTTACTAAATCTTTAAAGAGTATATGGAATTTTAATGATGCTATCAACATATAAACTTGTAAATAATATGTATAACTTATTGTTTTCTGGAGTGCAGTAAAATGCCAATGATACTAGGTTAGAAAAAATAAATATTTTATTTGCGAAAGGTGACATCTAAGAAAAGCCCCCATTGAATATCTTCTCTCTTCATGCGATAAGACTGTAAGAAAAGATAATTTCTTATTATGATTGATACTTAAGAAATCTTAGGAAAATGTAATGGAAAGATATTAGTGGGGCTTTGTGTTGGTTTAGTTACAGATTTAGATTATATATTAATTGAAATTTTCATAGGAGCGGACTGATCTCGGAGATATTTGCGTCTATAACGTCAAATAGCAGGTCCCGAGTTCGAATATTGATTCAAGCATGAAAGTTATTTTCTCTTTTTTCGTTTGTCTTTCTTTATGCCTTTACTTTCAGGATGAAGAGGGCACACCCACTGGGTGCCACACAGTCTGAGATGCCATCACTCCCACACACTATAGATCTGAGTCGGTATATCTTAAGGGTTATAAAACATTTATACAACTTAAATTTTGTTTAATTTGTTTTACAATTTTAATCTACTACCTAATCTTCAAAGTCAATCTACTACTTAATCTTCAATGCTTAAGTTAGTTTAATGGCATAATTTTAAACATATTAATGTATTTTTTATTTCATTGCTCTTTAAATACGACACCAATATAAATTTAAAATTTTAACTATTTTTTATTGTTGCCTAAAATATTTAAATATTCACAAAAATGTAATTAACAATTTTTTCAGTAATATTAAATATGATATCATAAAGTATTTAATTAAAACAATTTTTAAAGGTGAAATTTTTTTAATGAAATTTACTTAATCCCTGAACCACGATATAGATCATCCATTATCAATTCCTAGCTAGATTTATAGTTATTTTTCGGATTGTTATTTGAGCTAATAATATAATTTTTCAGATTTGATACTTCAGTAGTCAGTGTTTGCTTATAAATGAAATTTAAAAAGAAATATATTTTTCTGTTCATATATATAATAAATTTCAATTGTTTTGTAGAAAATGGTATTTTAATTGTTTAATTATAAAAATAGAAAATAATTAAAATACAATTTTTGTACAAAATAATCGTAAATAATCATATATATATATATATATATATATATATATATATATATATATATATATATATATATATATATATATATATATATATATATATATATATATATATATATATATATATATACATAACTATTTTTCAATATTAGTATAAAATTTAAATAATAGTTGTACATTTTTTATATTCATTTCGAAAGATATTTTAAGACAGATGTATAAGGTAATAATGAAAGTGATATATCTGGCGTAAAAAATACTCAAAATTAAAAATGATTTAAATCACTAAAAATAAAATAAATCTTAACAAATTATTTCAGTAAATACTTTATTTTTGTAGAAGCAAAATTTTAAATTAAATATTTACTTGTATTCAACGATAATATTTCCGTATTTTTAAGGAAAATACCAGGAAAAAGAAAACATTTTAGATTATTAGAATTCATAAAAAAAGCAGTTCCAACAAACTAAGAAACAATAAATTCAAAAAAAGTATTTAATTAAATTTACTTGCATGTAGACGTTTTTCAGATAAATTAGATTGTTATAATATTCAAAATTACACAATTTTCCAGATTAATTTTTTTTTTTTTTTAAATTTACATTTACCTGGATTACATCTGTCTTGCGAACACATATTTAATATCATTGATTTTCAGAAAGTTGCTTTTCTAACACAAGCAGGAAGTGATTATGCTTAATCTGGAGAATATTCAAGAGAAATAAATATTTCATTGCAAATATTGGATTTAGTTCTGATTTACCATTATAGCGCAAGGAAGATTTTCGTTGTTGTGTTTCTAAAATATAAATGGCTTGTTTTTGAACTTCTATTACCATGCGTAATAAATTTCGTTGGTCACTTCTTGTTTGTCTACATCTGGTACTCAGAGTTTCATTGCGTTACCGATGTTACCAAAAGATAATTTAAGATTTGAATCTTGAAATGTCACATTTGCATTCAAATCCCAACATTTCTTATCAGTTTTTCTATGTTTTCCTACTTGTTCTCGTTCATCTGTATGGTTAATATAAATTCGTTCATCATTTTCATTTTACATCATAAAAGTATTTGCAGGTAAACAAATTTTAAGCAATGGGTTATATATTTTAACATTCTAATCAACTTCTATTTTATTTTTAATGTTATCAAAATTGTTTCATATTTCTATTACATTCTGAATTTTTTCTTCGGTTTTAAAATATTTAAAGGATTATTTGTAACGCAAAATGATTTGAAATCTACTTTTAAAGGTTTCCAAATATTGTTTTTATTTGGAAATTTTTCACTTTATACCTTCATGAAGTGACATTTTAATTATAAGATGTTAAAAATATATTTCTTCGGACTATTAACAAGTTTTACAACTTTCTACAACTAAAAACTTGGGAAATTTTCAACATCCTGATTTGCAGAGGGAACTGAACTTGAAGTCCGCCTATGTATAAATTTTAAATGTTTAACTTCCAAATCCAGCTACATAGAAAAAGCTTCAAGATCTGATAATTGAATCGAGATCATTGTCCCTTTGAAGTACATTAGGAGCCCCAAATTAAAAAAAAATATCACTTAAATGGTATACGTACAGCTACTTCAACAAATTTCATTTTTAGATAACCCAACAGTGTTCCCATTTTGTAAAGTAGTCCAAGAGTTGAAGTATAAATTTAAAATCATCACATGGCTTCAATCGTATGTCAATTACATCCACTAGCAACTTGAGTTTTTCATCTCTATCAAAAATGACTTGAATTTAACTTTCAAAAAGAGTATCGAAAATTTTAAATTACAGGTAAAAGGGACAATCAACGTTTGAAATATTCAACTTTTATCTGGTAATATTGATGACACAGAGAAACTAAGGGTAC